>MNPL01000121.1:0-22139 GCA_002081605.1 Tropilaelaps mercedesae
ATATATATATATATATATATATATATATATAACACAATGTTATTTTTATTATAGATATGAGTTGTCCATTTTGGCAAGTTTAGCCGAAGCAAGTAGCTTAACAGAGTCTTCAGAACACTGAACAGTTTTTTTAATCATATATCGGCGTCGTATGACTTAGAAGAAGCGCTTTACAATGCCACCATCGTTTCCCGTATAGCGGTAGTTGGCAGCGGCGTTCACCGGTGTACTTTCCGATTCAGGTGTTGCTGTTGCGTCACATTTGCTGGATTCGCTGGAGCTAGCGACGGATAAGAGGTAAACGTATGCACTAAAACACATGCACACACACAGAAGCAAACAGTTTGGTGCCGAATCGCATGAAGAGCGTGTTCCGTTTTGTTGAAATCGCTCACACCCAGAAAGAGCACAAACATGCGGGGGTGGACGTGCAGTCCCAGTAGTTAGGCCATTAACCAGAAAGATGCGGCCAGAATGTTGAACGCAATCATTCCTGAAGACGTCCAAGCTCATTACCTTAATATCCGAAGTCGTGCTCCTATATATAAAAGTGGTTCGTATTCCCATCGAGGTACAGACAATCGAATGGCAAGCAAATTTGACTAAAACGGCGTTTTGTCGCAAGGGATGTAATTGACTTTCTAAAGTAAAACAAACGATGGTATGGATAACACACGATTTTCTCATAAAGAATTGTCCCGCTTGAACGGCTAATGATGAAAAACGCGCGCCAAACTTAACGTAGCAATCACGGATTCGTATCATTGTTTGTGCGTAACATGAACAACGAAAAAATGCGTTATACATATATGTTCGCCGTTGTCGAACTGCATGAGTACACACAACCAATAAACAGATTTCGCGGGGCTTGACATTGACAGTGTTGATACAACAGACATAGCGCGAGCCAGCGTCAGTTGCATTAAACATTGTTAACATAGCGACGTTTGACTCTGTTCCATTTCATACGAACATGCGGGCTGTCGTATTTTGGTCGTATTCATATTGTATGAAGAACTAGCTAGTGCCATCAGACGATGCTGAGAACAACGCTTAGCGAAAATCTCGCTCAGGACGCGTCACTTGAACGTGTCTGGCCGTACTACCACGATGATGCCGTTGTCGGCAATGTCGATAGCGGACGCGGCCGTACACCCTATGCTTTAACGTTTTGCCCTAAACCGCTACCCAGAGACACGCGATCAATCAAGCAAAACCTGGCATCCATGAACGCTCACAGGATTCATAGGCAGTCGACTTGATACCTATAAAATGTTAAAATCGTTTTTTGTCCGCAATACTGACAGCCTGCGTGGTTAGTTAGTCTGTAAATACAAACAAACATGTAAGAAAATACGTTGAAAAAACGTTGACAGTATCAATTATTTTTTATAGTGCGGTGTATTTATTTTTTTGCGGACCGCGCTTTCTACTGGAAGGACGATCTTGCGAATATTAGATTCAAGTCAGAGATCATCGGAATCTCTTGGCTGCACGGAGCACGGAGTCGGCATGCTAACAGCATAAGCCATGTTATCAGGCGGATTATGCAATTATGCACTGCGACTGGATATAGTAAAAGATATACCTGTAAAGGTGATTCTTGACGCAGATGTGTGCATATCGGCCTTTGCGTACAGTTTCTCTGCGCGTTTTCAGCGGTAGGTTGCCAGTGCATATTACTTCAGTGCTTTTGTCCTTGCAGTTCTCGTTCAACAATATCGTTCGAGCATGATACAAGCAGTATATCATTGTTTTGCCCCGCGTGGAAGGTCAATTGGCCGCATCGTTTTCCGAACTCAAGGCTGAGGCGCATGTTCGATCCAGATGATTTTCGTTAGCTTTCGAAGCAGAATCAGTCTCACAAAATGCTGGGTTCCCTTTTACTTACCCCGTTATATAACGCGTTTTGGTTATTCGAGTAAAACACTACAGATAGGTCAGGCACCTAGTTCTTCGTACAGTTTTTTGCATATTTTCTTCCTCGCGTCATCGAATCAATCCAATAAAATTGCGATATTTTAATCGATTTGTTGCACATACAAAACCACACTCGAAAATAAGCTGCAATCGAGCGAATGAAAACCAAGTGTTAGGACTAAATCGTTCGCTGAGAACTACGTTATTACCTGATTTTCTTCGCGCCAAAATGCGATATAACAGTCACAGAGGTAGTGAAGCCTTTTATAGACATGAAATAAATACACATCTACGTTAGTTCCAGAATGGTGCATGCACCAACCGTATCATATACAAACTGTATAAATTAATGCTACACAACCAATCGTCGCAACAACACCGTTGACAAAATGTATCTGTGTAACATTTACAATTTTACATATATGTAGCATTTTCAGTACATTCAATGTTGCCATAGTCTATTCGAAGTCGACGTCCTCCATAGCTAAACTGTTTGTGTAGTTCGCACCGGCTACCCCTCAACCTATTGTCGTCTAGAGATCACGAGACAAACTATGTGCCACTTTGTCTACATTTAGCTAATTTCGTTCTCGCTAGCACCATCGGTAAACCGACCACCAGCGCGACAATAGCAACTGTTCTGTAATTATTGTTAATAATAACCAAGGCCGCTATCAATATTTAGCCATTTTGGTTTAGCAGTGATATATGCGTACACATAGAGAAAACATCAAAACGCTTCTATATAGGCATCCGATATAGAATTCGAACGTCACATCGAGCAGTATGTGAGTTAACATGTGATATCCTCGTGCTCAGCTAACGCACAAGCTGAAATTTTGTATTAGCCGAATTTGTCACTATATTAATTTCCTTTTATTCTCTTTTTTTGTCATTGCAAGATAAATTCTATCTGTGTTTGGTATAACGAAACTTATACCGAGATGCCGGTACAATGGTAGCCTTAATTGGCTTAGAAAATGGCAGCCACAATTCACTCTCACTGTCCATCGCAATTTCAGATCACGCCTAGGAAGTGATCAGGCACGCTAGCAAGAACTGCACAGTCGTAACGCATTCGACATGACATCGCCATGATATCGTCAAGCTGGAATACATTTTTCCGTAGTTAACGTTGCCGGCCCATATAAAAATAGCATGGCACGCTACGTGTGTGAGATGCTCGTGGCAGTTGATACTGTCGAAATATCAATGAACTAACTCTAGCTTTGAACAATGGATGTATGGTCATTAAACTCGTGGATGTCTGGCCTAGCAGACAGGTGGACCATTCAGCGAAAGCGCGTTCTAATTTATAAGGTGATTCCATTTGTTGGCTACGAGGTTATACACTTAAGAAGAAGTCCGGATTAACCGAAAATTAGTCTCGGAAGAGGCTAGCTTGATACACCTTTTGCAGTCTCTGGGGAGGCGAAAAGGTCTTAAATATTTTAGATTTTTTGCTACGCTTAAGAGCATAGTAAAGTGACAAACGACCAGTGTGCAAATTATTGAAAAAGCATTTATGGTGTTCCCTCACTCCGTCAGAACTGCCGCTTCATACAAAGGAACTTCTCATTTGGTGGGGATCAGCTTGATTATACTTCTGATTACAACTCGTACGGCTCCTGATACTTGTCAGAAATAACTGTATAACGCATTGGTAGTAATCATAGAATTAAAAAAAAATTATTTTGCTTCAGAGGGGTTTCGAAACGGGAGTTACATAGTTTGCGTCCCACCTACACGCCACCACGGCAGTCAAGATTTTTTCTAAACTTTGAAGTTAATGGGGACTGGGCAATTATCAATGTGTCTACACTTTTCTACCTACAATAGAATAGTAGTTTTTTATTGATCAGATACTAATATGAAAGTATACTCGCACCAAAGCCAGATGAACTTAACCAATGGTCTACCAAGCAGTCATCAAACCCAGACCAACTGGCTTGATAAAAGCTCTTCACGGTTAGTTGCAGCGGCAGCTTAACATATGCAATGGCACCCTAGTGTCACTCGTATGTCCGTACGATAACGGGTACATTTCTACTCTAGTGAACAAACTGCTGCATAGGCGCTATATTTACAGTTACTCTATCGGGAGTGGGCAATAACCGAAGCGAGCCGCAAGCCACTTCAACAGAATTTCTGGAAGCCCCTGGCTTGCTGTAATTCTAGCAAGCTACGTAACAGCATAGTGTTGGGCGCCTGGCTAAATCAACATGCCACTACTCTGACGAACACTTTTAAACCATGGTTTAGTCCGGCTAACAATTAATTCGAAGTCACAGTCAGCAACAGGCTTTGCATTAACGTTTATCGATCACTACCGGTCGGCAAATGGGAACTTGTACATTTGTTCGTTAGCATTCTGAAGTCCGTAGTATTTCGTAGTGGATGGTGGAACATTCTAGTCTCTGCGGCGCATCTCGTCTGGAATGTGCAGCGAATGTGGCATTAACAGAACATTGTAGAATTAAGAATACTTGAGGGACACGGTACTCTATTCATCGGCCACGTCTGGTTGGATAGCGCTCAGCGAGTTAATCCCTAGACAGAAATTGAATTGTATATGTTATCAGGAAGAGGGACGGACGAACTGCACGCGGAATTATATAAAGCAATGAACATCTGCTCCGTCTGCGAGGAAAACGATCGGATAGTTTCAACTTCATGCGGTTTCCGACGGGTCTGTTGGTTGTGATGTCGAGACAAAAAAGTTCAATTTTTGGATCATTTGTAAAAAAGAGACACATACACATGGGCAACACAGAGGCAAACCATGCGGGTGAAGGCCCGCAGCCTATGGCAGGTGAATTTACACTAAACCCAATAAAATAGCAAACTCACCTGTTTCGCCGTGAGGAACACTCATGGAAACTTGGCGGTACTGCGTACTTTCAGAGCAATAGCTGTCAAATGCCGACTTGGCGGCTGTTGGTGCCAACTTACTTGCGAATTAATGTTCAGCCTCATGCAATAATGCACCGCTATTACGATTCGTTTTGCCTGCTCGAATTATTTTTATCGGATTACAGCCGCACTGCGATTGAAGCTTTGTGTCATTTCTATTCGAACAGATGTTGCTTCTGTTGCTGAGCGTTTCGGCCCTGTGCCTGGCAGGGGAGATGTTACTCTCTCAACCCGACCCCGGTGCAGCTTCTGGATTGCTTTCCCCCGAGCGGCCTAGGCGAGCCCACAAAACTAAACGATCTCCATATGGCTATATTATCCGCGGAGAAAACCATGTCGCCACATTTCAGATGGGGGCTCCCGACGAAACTGGGTAAGGCCTGTCAGCATATCGCTTATAATCTATTTAGTTATTTGTGTAAATAATCAACCATATTCTTAAGAAATATGATTCTAGGGACGATTGCAGGTCCACATACTCAGTGAGCTATTCTTGATTGAAAAGTTCACCTCTGACTTGCTCTAAAACAGACTATGGCGCTGAATTTAGCCGACGGTGGTCACCGAGCATGGGTAATGCGCGATGGGTGGAATTGATGATTACATCACAAAGCTTCCTGTTCTTCGTGGCTAGAAATTTTTTACTGTATATACCATACACGTTCCTTTAGGTTCTGTTTTTCTCTTTCCCCCTCGCTACTGTCGAAATTGTTCATTCGTCAATAACTGCCTGACCATCCCTTTTCGGCAGATTGTTCAGAAATCCTACAGGATTCAACTCCGAAGCGTTCCAGAAATCAGCGCAGTCGTTCCTGACGGACTCGGGCGGGCCCAGTTTCCTGCAGAGCGTGCCGGGCTCCGTCACCAACGGATTAAACGCACTTATCGGCGCTGGACCCGTCAGATCGCGGAAAAACATTCCTAATGCGATAATTACGCAGAATCTGTTCCCCTCGGCGTTCAACTACCGCCAAGCGGTATTCAACCACGTACCAGGCGGTGCACCAGCAAACAGCGGTTCACCAGTCCTAGGCAGGAAGGGAGCTCCTGTGCTACCTACCAAAAATCCTTTTCCAAAAGAATCTATTCCACCACTTCCAGCCCCATCTCCGTCTGCGCCACCAGCCGTACCCGACAAAGCCGTACGACCGTCATTCGAGTTCAGACCCAGTATTCGCGCACCGCCCGCTGCAGGCAGGGCTAGCACGCAGTACTTCGTTCTCGGCAATGAGGTGACGGTGCAACCTGATCTGTTCAATGCGCCCAATCTGCCGACTTTAAATCCGCTCCCGCCATTCACGCACCCCTTCCACAACTACCCGACACTCGTCACACTGGGTGTCAATCCCACATCAGCCGGTGTCCTACCCACGCTGAATCCCTTAGATCCACCACAGGCACTGCCGACGCTCAACCCGCCTCTGTTCACGGAGGAGACAATAGTTAGGGAACCTGCGATCATTCCAACGAGAA
The DNA here is from genome assembly GCA_002081605.1 of Tropilaelaps mercedesae. Taxonomy (NCBI): domain Eukaryota; kingdom Metazoa; phylum Arthropoda; class Arachnida; order Mesostigmata; family Laelapidae; genus Tropilaelaps; species Tropilaelaps mercedesae. The sequence continues at coordinate 6,307 of MNPL01000121.1, forward strand.
CGGTGCTTGAACCGACCTTGATTGCGCCACTGCCTCCCCCACCACCTCCAGCGCCACCATTGCCCCGTCCGCTGTCCAATCTCCCGAAGGGGACCTTCTTCTGGTTCAAGTTCAACCGCAAAAACTTCACACTTATCCCAACGTTCAACGACTTCATGAAGAACTTCCAGAATCCTCTCCTCCTCACGCGACCTGTTCAAAACAGCTTATTCAGACCTTTTATCCACGGTTCCCGACGGGTTGCTCCTGTCGGCCCGGTTACCGGGAGTGGTCCGGTGTTTCGGAAAAGGCCTTGCTCCGTGTTCGACTACTTTCCAGCTCCGACGCCCAACTTCCCCTTCGATATCCCATTCCTGAAACCGGAGGACCAACATCCCCGTGACGGCCACCCGAGCGGAAAACACACGACGATATACGATGGACCGGCTAAGAGTTTCTCGCCTACCCGAACGAACATTCCTTTGCCGACGCCCAATACACCTTTGTCATCTCCCGAGGACCGCCCGATGGAAGAGATCGATCCAGTGGACGAGCCCGTTACAGTGCCACGGAAGTCGAACGAGACGCCGGAGCTGGTGTCGACGACGACAGAAATGCCTGAAGAAAACCACGTGGAACGGGAGGACCCACCATCTACCAAAAGTTCTGACAAAAGTGGCCAGCCAGAAGAGACCACGATCCGACCCGCTGTCACGCTGAGTGAGACTGAGGTCATCACGAAAGAACCTCAGGCGACTGTAATCCTATTCGATGAGGACGACATCCAGATCACCACAACCAGCGTCGAGCCCTCGGTCCGTCCGCCTAGCTTCGATCAGAAGGACTCAGGTAAAACGGATAAATCTGAGACCCCTGCGATGCCGGCAGCGACCGATACCACCAACGTTAGCGATGACGGCAGCGACCTGGCCGCCAAACGAGCTGGCAAATCCTACAGGGACAGCGATTACGACCAGTTTTTTGTCGATTTCACTAACCCAAAAAGCATTGAGGGGGTGGGTCGGCCCGATAAGGACACAGCAAGCACGAATACGACAACGTTCATATTTCCGAGGACTTCAACGATGACCACTACCACCACAATGACGACCGCGTCGTCGTCAACAACGCCGCCCCCAGAGGCGACCTCGTCTGCGGGGCAACCTCAGGCAGATGCCTATGACGACTACTTTGTCGATTTTTTCGACCCCGATCCTCCAGGATTACGAGCTAAGACGTCGACGACGGCAGCGACTACAACGACAGCGACTACAACGACAGCGACTACCACCATCGCCTCTCCGGAAACTCCAGTCAGCGGAGAGTCCGAGGTGGAGACAACGACGGAGACTGAACAGACCGCAGCGCCACCACTCGCTACTCCGGAAATCGAAGATGCTCCGGAGTCAACGACCAAAGAAGCGACAATGATGCTGATGCCAAGTACAGTAAAGGTGACGACTGAGCAGAAAGCGACTACTATGGACGCCCCGACAATGACGACAATAACAGACTTAATGACGACAACAACAGAACCAACAACGACGACAACAACACGGACAACATTAACAACAACAGAACCCACGACTACAACGGAACAAACAGCAACAACAGAATCAACAGCGACGACAATAACAGAACCAGTAACAACATCGACAAAGCCAGTAACGACAACAACAACAAAAACGACAATAACGGATACAGCAACAACAACACCAGCAGCAGAACCAAGAATGACAACAAGAGAAGCAACACCAGCAGCAGCAACGACAACAACAAAACTACCAACGATAACAACAGCGACAGAAACGACAATGATAACTGAAGCTTACACTGAACCCCTTGAACAGAGGAGTATCACAACGACGAACGAACTTCTCGGAACAACTACAAACGAGCCCTCGACAGAGCTCGCCACCAATAGTCCAGAAAGTAGCGAAGGAGATTCCACGACCCCGAACGAGTTACTGGCGAGAAGCAACCCGAATGCGGAGAACATAACTGAAATAGCATACATGACGACAACGGAAAGTGCGCCGGTCATCGGAGAGACAACAATCGTACGAACGACGGAGAGCTCAGAAGGTAGCGAAAATGAGGGAAGCAGTACCGAGGACGAGAATGAAATTCGTGCAGAGACCACAAAGGCCATGGAAGACGACAGCTCCGAGGTGACGGCAACGGCGGAAGGGGATGCGACAACTGAACTGGTCAGAGATGATAAAGAGGTGACCACAATACAAACGGAACCCGAAACAGCAACCACACCCGAAGGTCTGATCCGTTTGAAAACTAGATAGATTTAGAGTCAAGTTCTCTAGCCAAAGGGCCTGGGGTCTAAAAGCGCAGATCTAAAGTATTTAAAGCGCGCCACTGACTACGCTGAACGAACAAAAGTTGTATTCATTCAAAAGGTAGAAAAACATTGGCGTTCTCCATTAGATCAGTTTATTTTTCGGCGCTGTTTTTTGTCGGATGCTAAGGACACTGAGACGATGACGTTCCTTGTGCATGCACATCAGCGTGTCTTGACACGTGCAACTTTATTTATAACAGTTCATGTTTACTAATAGTGTGAAGTTCTTGCATTTGTCATTGCAGGAGGGGTCAACACTACAACAACTGCTCAGTCGGGTGCTGACTCAGAGCCAGACTCGATGACTTCGAAAAATGACACCGCCGTTAAACCTGAAAACTCTCCTGACAATAACACGACAACTGTGAACAGCGCCAACGGTGAAGAGGCCGACGCAAGCGGCACAACGACGGATGGCTCCGAGTTGAGTGTGACAGACGAGAACGCCAGCGCTAAACGTATGGGTGGCCACAATTTGGAAGGGCGCAGCCTCGTTGTCGGGGCTAAGTATCCGTCGGACGAGATGAGCGCGCCGGTGTCTAACGACTCAGTCACACGTTCATTTGACCCGGCTCAGACGACGACCGTCCCCGCCGAAACGCCAACCGAGGCCACCACCGAGATGCTAGCACCTACAACGACGACGGCTCCGCCAACAACCACGTCAGCTTCCATGACCCGGTGGCCTCCGGCTGAAGCCAATTCGACAACAACCTCCCCGCCTTCAGCAACCGTGACCGTCGATCCAACAACGGCGACCACGACAGAACATCCCACTTCCGAGGAATCCACCATGACGGAACTAACCGCTGAGGAGACTTTAACCGCTATAACGGCCCAACCAGCCGCAGATTCCACCTCGCCTACGACGCCTGCGTTAGCCACGTCCAAACCGCAATCGACTACTTCGTCGTCTCCGGGCAAGGCGTCCGAAGACCGTCGAGGAAAATCACTTCCGGTCCCAGCCGACAGTGAAGAGCGGGAGGGTGTTCCAAAGACCGTCCTCGTAGACGGCGGAACTCGGAACTACTCCGACGTGCAACACGACCACCCCGTCGTCAACGACATCGATGTGAACTCCTCCGATCCACGAAAGGTACGGCGTGCGGCTAACTGGTTCGTGTGGTTTCTCGACAGGGAGAATATCAGCAAGACATTTGTGAGTGATGTTAGCCGGTTTGCATCGTCGCGTGACATTGTCTACGTATTTTCGAGCGTTCTGCTCGTGTCGACGGTGTTCGCTATGATGGGGCTCTACTGTACACTTCGACCAAGCAATGGCAGCTGAGAGAAAATGACGCGCATCGCTTAAGCAGAAAACGACGAGAACAGATATAGGGCGATGAATTCATTTGACTGTTCTCTTTTGAATCGTCCTCGTACATCCATTGATTCGGTTATTTATTGTGTCTAAGTCTGTTTATCGCAAAGTTCTCGCTCGTCCATCGTCGAGTACTATGTTAGTGGGAGAGAAATTCTACCGAGCGATTATCTCTTAGCGATGGACCGTAGCTAACCGAGATTAATGATCGCCTCGATAGCAGATAGGGTAAAAGAGGTGGAAAAAACGCATTGTCCTCAAAATCTCGTCATTTTATTATTGAAATTAGCAGCAACAGAATCAGCAGGCCGAAGTGGGCCGAGGTAAACGAAAAGAAGCACTAATAAATAAGATCCGAAGACGATTGATTAATAGGTATAGAGATAGCTGTCAGACTTTCGAGTGTCGCAGCTAACTCTCAGTGGGCTCAAGAACTGATGGTGATAGCAAATATAGGCTGCGAGTGATATAGCTTCTTGTGCTAGCAGTGTACGGTTTGTGTATACACGTTCTCGAAGGTCTGGACGGGTCCCGAAGTAACCCGGGTACTTTTTCCATGTCTATTAGACAATGTGGGTCAGTTTTATATTTTTTTTAAGACATACACAACGAAGTTGTTTAACAAACCTCGAAATTATATATATTTAGAGGTTTGTTAAACAAGCTATATATATATATATATATATATAGCTTTTTCTTTTATTTAAACAGTCGACAGCAGTGCACATCGATGTAATAAATATATCTATCAGTATATTCTGTGAATAGCTGTGAGGTGGTGTACTCAAATGAAGTAACGTGAGGCTACACAAGTCAACTGTAGTGAGAGCCATGAATGTAAATAGCACTGATGGCGCGTTGTAAATAAACAAATAAAAAAAGGTACAAGCAACAAACTACAAGTTCATCTTTTAGTGTCCTTCAGTGTACTGAACATGACATGCTACGGCTAAATTTGCGTGCTGCTTAACACTGTTTTAATTCAGCGGGGAAGTGCTACTTACGTAAGGGACTCTTGCAATTGTTCAGCTTAGTCACTTTCTAATGTGTCTCAATAGGTATAAAAAGATTACAAAACAAAAAAATTATAATTTCCAAAATACGGTCAACACGACACGATCATTTAAACGTTGTCAAAATGCATTTTGGCGTTGCCTATAAATGTTCTTATTAAGTAAATCTGCTTTGAGTAGCACGTGTTATTTTACTATCCTGTGAGAATGAATGGTTGTGAGGTGGTAGAAGTTTAATATGGTTGGAATTAAATGTAAAATAATTTAGTTCTACTATAGGAAACGAAGCAGAAAACGTGCTTGGAAAAGCGTTCCAAGCAGGGCCTTTCTTGCGCCTATTCCCATAGTAATTTTAAGATTCTGGTTACCACTGGCGAAACACTCTCTAAGCTGCTGCCCCATTATTTCAGGGTATTCATAAAATAATTAGCCTTAGTTAAGCTACCTGATACCGTTCTTCTGGTAGCCAGAGGTAAGATGCGCTATGGCTGTAATAAATATAAAAAATCCTTCAGATTTAATTGCGGCATTTCAAATAGTGCAAATTGTCATTTAAATATATTATTACTGTATTAGCGAATATATAACCATTAATTTATAGAGTCTACCAGTCAGCTCGGATCTTTTCTAAATAGAAACAAATTATCTGAGGTGCAAGGCTCTGTTGTGGTGCTACATGGGGTAGAAGTAATCAGCATCAATCTCGTTTAGCGTCCTGTAGCTCTGTAGGAATAATAAACATAGATATAAAAAATAAAGGTGAAAAAGATGAAAACATTATAGTTATTCTTAGAATAAGTCCAGTTATTTGTGACGAAATGCGAATATAGAAGCTTGTTTCCTTCCCGTTGTTTTGCTCACACTCAGTTTTACAACATATTATAGCCATATGTGCAACGCACATCGGTTCTCACAGTTCGGCTCCAGCTGGATATGAATACAGGTATTTTCTTTTTAAAGACAGATACCTTGCCGATATAACCCTCCTCGCATATATCTGGCATTTCTTACGTGGCTGCTCTCCGCTGCCAGTCTCCTACGGCCGACTCGCAGCATTTAAGGTTAGTGTTACGACGATACGGCGATGACAGCAAAGGTGGGCAGGAAACAACGTCACGATACTGCACCCCCAGTCAACAACTCGTTCTCAACCGGAGACCAGGATCCGATGCGTCCCGTGTGCGCAGTACGCCGTCCAAGCACGCGAGAAAGCCAACGCGGCTCGAAAATCAAACCCGCCCGCGCGACTCCTCCTCTCGCCAGAGCGCGCAGTGCCCCCAGCTGCAACCACGTCCCAGTCCACAACAAATCGCTATCACACGGGTATACACACAAGTCAGAGCGATGCTGATAGAGAAGCCTGGTCGACGACAAAGTACAAACAAAAGTGTATGATTGACATCACGACGCGACGTGAGTGAAACGCGTTTTAGGCGGGTGCTCGCCATACGTATCGGATTGGCGACAAGGTATTTACAACGACACTTGTCAGCGTCGACGACAACACATTTGTGCGTGTGTGTACCTGCAATAGGCTCTTGTAAACGGACGCGACAAGGTGGCCAGCAGAAGGCAAACAATCTCACAGTGAAAACAAGAAAATCGACTACGTAGTTTGGTGACCGTCTTTCCGAGCTGATGTGGTCGGCATACTCCGTCGTTGGGAAATACCGTGCTTCCCTATGCGAACATTAGTTGAGGCCGCTTCCGCAGCGAAACGATTGGGCTACTTAGTGGATTGAGCGCCGGAGCGGTCGGAACGGCTAGTGATGTTCGGCCGACGGGGTTGGTTTGGGGGTTGGGGCTCCAAGCCCCGGAACCCGCACAGTACCGAACATCTGAAGTAAGTAATAACTGTTTTAAGACTACCCCCACCTGTACATAGTGTACAGTAGAAGTGCTGCCATCGTACTCGTCTAGGCTGTAGAGTGGTCCTGTGTTTCTCAAATAGCAACGCTTCAGTGTAGGTGGCCCGTCTGTTACAGGTGGACGCGTTTCTGCCCGTGTTGATACCCACTCTGTCCACAATGTGTATATATGTACATATATACGATTTGGTTCGGGCATTCGTTCGTCTGCTGCAATCGCTGTTCGACTGCGTCGCCACGAACAATTTTGTTGTGACGTTGTAGGAGCATATTTAAACCGAGCAGAACGACGTAACTGCGCACCCGGGATGTGGCCCATCTGCTTGGTCGTTCGTTATTGGTCTAGTGGGCCAATATATTTATATTGTCACTGAGCGTCTTTCATGCCCGCATGACCACTAAGTCATTCCAGTTCATAGGTCGAGTACTGCGCTAAATCGGGAACCGCAAGGGAAATGGGCTCGATTATACAATGAAGGGTGTACATAAAAATTGATGGGGCTTGCTCAAAAAAAACTGTTGTCGCAGCTTAACTGACTTAGACGTAGATTGCCCGTTGTTTTTGATATAGGATGTTGGGACGTCATGTTGAGCCAATCATATTTGTCCCGCCAATCGAGTTACAGGACAATATTGTTTAAGTACAGGTCCGGTGGAAAACGTCCCATAAGGGTAGTGATGAGTTGCCTGATCCGTCTGAATTAACCGATACATCGTTCATTAAAGATAACTTGATTCCCTGGCATTTGGTATGTGTCACCGTAGGATGGTGTTTTAGGCTAAACGTATTTCAACATTTCGGTGCGTCACTCTCTGACAAAGAACACTAGGTTGCCCCACCGTGACCCACAAGAGCTGCTCAACGTAGTAGTCAAATCAGACGAGCTTGTATTGGTTAAACACGACAGTGCAATCCACAGACCTCATAGCGATACGCCGATTTTGAGCTATAAGCTATGACGCAACCTGCACGCTAAATGTGAATAAACTCATCAACTCTACTTCAAACTCGAGTTTACTTAAAGGTAGTGAATATCCTTTATTTATTACATTACAACAGTACTGTACGGAATATGTATATGATTCGCAAGGGATCTATCGAAATCCACCCGCACCAAAAGCTTAACGGGATCACTACTATGAGCCGGCGCGTTTTGACTACAACCGACAAACCTCGTGCATGCTCCAAATTTGAGTTGTATTCACATCCCAACGAAATTCTGTTGAATTGTGAGATGGCAAACATATCAATATAGTGTAGAAATTTAATTTTAGAATATCAAATGTTGAACTGCGTTCGCAGATCCCAAGGCTATGCGAAGTTCCGTACACGCTCGAGCAGTGTTTGGACACATGAAATGGGCATTTTCGCCTTAGCACAACATGTTCCTGGACCGCGAGGAAAGCGGGCCCAATAGGAGGAACGGAGGACAGTTGTCCTGTTGCTATTTGGTGGAATTTTAATTTAGCGCTAATAGAATAATACCTCGGGTTAAATTGAGCAAGCTCATTGTGGGGCTGGTTCAACAGTTCCCTTGTACGGTTCCGGTTATGAACTAATAATCACAGGTTCTATTATTGCGCAGATAAATTTAAATATGATGTTAACACGTGTGACTGTAGCAAGTGTCGTTGGGTGTGGAACCATTGGAATTTGAAGTTGCAACCATTAAATGGCAGATGTCAATGTTTTCTCTTTCTGCAGCTGAACAGTAGTATGTGTTGCACCAAACAGGACTATCGTTTCATAAAATTTAGTGCGAAACAACTGCGAAAAACGAAGAATCGCTAACATGGGAAGGTCATGAGAATGACTTTCGAACAACCTATATTGTGTGGGATGACTTCGACTAGTTAGGCTAATCAGCTATACAGAGAGTGGCCATCATTTGGCATAGATCTTCGACCAATTTGTGTTTGCGGTTTCTTTCTGGGTAGCCGTGTATGCTACAAATTACATACGTTATTCTCACGCGTGATTTCTTTAGCCTCTAAGCTTCTTATGCCTCGAACCGCGCTTACACCTCATATAACTCTAGAAAAATACTCTGATATAGATACAGACACCTGTAGTACTTTATAACGCGTGTATAGATACTGTTTTACCCTACGTAGTGCCTATCCTTCTTTGTCGGTACAAGAGGGACGACCGTAAAATGCTCGCACATACACTGTCTGGTAAAATGTCAAATTTGATATGTGCATATCTAGATTCTTATCCCAATATCATTCCATTGGCGTGTGCGCTGTGTGTTCACATGCGAACCATACAGCGATTGCGCTTTAAGGATGTAATCAACTCCCGTAACCGTATTTCGTTTGACCATATTTATTGACCCAAGCGGCGCAGAGAACCGCGGCTTTTTTTCGAAACCTGACTGTTAAGCATCAGCTAATGCTATAAATGCAGCAGATTATCTTGCGTACTGTGTTGATAATTTACTCACGATCATTGTCTATCTGTGAGCTGTTAACTGTTAACGGAGCGGCTGTTTCGTTAGGGTCTTATTTTTCTCTACGTGTTTTTATCGAAAAACTTTCCCAGTACAGTGTATACCAGCGTTGTTTCCTATTCCCGTTATCGCTGGAAATTTTTGGCCGGCGTTAGCGGTGGCGCGGTCTGCTTTTATTGCATGCTACGTACTATAGCTACCCTTTATTTACTGCATCAGCTGTCACAAATCCGCTATCCAATGGGGAAGAAGTTAATCGGCGTATGCAAAAACCTGTGAGTAATAATTGTAGGACCTCTTCCAGTACGGGCTCCAGAGAGTCTGGAAGGCGAATGCTATTGAACTCAAATACGCTGCAAGGAGGACGATGACGGAGCTCTGGTGTTTATTTACTCATTTTGTACTTTCGTCTACACGTTTTCTTAAATAGATGAGGGATCCCAGCCATTTACACACTTTTTTTTTTTTGTATTTATAGGGTCCGCCTTTCAAAATAACGTGAAAGCCATACCATGGACCTCGTATATACCTCGTATAGAAGTAAGAGAACCATGATCTACGAATACCATCAGTTCATATGGTTAACTTTTGAGAGTTCCTGCATTTACGAATAAGGGGTAGGCCTTTTATTGTGGGCTGATTTGTTTATGTGGAGTCAATCAGTGATTGGATTAGAGCAACGTGTCTTTTACGGATCTCCCGAGTCACCGTTTTTTGATTTAAGCATGAATTTTCCTACAGAAGCTGCTTAATTTCCTCCGCTTGTTCTCATGGAGTTTCGGCCGCTTGTTTCGTCCTTGCCTTTAGTTCTTGAAACAACGAACTTAAATGATTCTATTTAACCCGAAGCACAACCCAAGGTAATATGTTTATTAAAAATGAAAGCAGATTTGCATGTCAGGTATGACTACAAACTGGTGATTTTAAAACTATATATTCGAAACGTTTGCCAACTGTTACTTAGAGCTTTGTCGATATCGTCATGATCTATGCGGGATAAAGAGTGGTAATGACTTTGGTTTATACGATATACCATGTATATATATAATGGTTTATACGTATTGCGACGGCTAGAGGTATTTATTTGTATATAACAGGCACATCGATAGGAGCTATCAGTGAAGCCTCCAAGGGTTGTCACTGCCTGTGTTTAACGGGTACGACACTAACGCTGTGCTGCACACATTTTTCTTTAGCTTCAAATCTTAAATTGATAATTTTTGTTGGACGCCAGCGTCAAACGCGACGAGGAAACTCAACAATATATGGATGTGTGTGAATGTGTATGTGCGTATATATATATATATATATATATACATATATATACATATATATACAAGGAAATATTCCACGTTTGGGCGCTGATTCGACCTGCTGACTAAGCTACAAAGACTCCGTACGTTGCTTATCGAATAGACGACGACCGTGGTGACATAGCCCAACGTGACGTATGGGCTATGGCTGATACAAGTCGCACTTTCAAAATCGCTCCTTCCCTACAGAGGCCTGGTATGACAGCTGCATCGTTGCTTTCCATTGCATGTTTCCATTGCAAACGACGGTTGCCATACAACACGCGGACATTCGCTCCCACGCGTTGATTATCGCCTAACACTTCGACGACCACCAACAGCGCCATACAAAATAGGTGATTGTACTGACTAAAATGATGCTAATTTCAGCAATGTAGAGAGCATCTTGACATGCTTTATGTACGTATGTACATGTTTATGTCGAACGCAGGTATGTCGATTGTTGCTTCTAAATGATGCAGCGTTAATGGCTCCGTTCGGGCGTAATCCTTTGCCCTACATAAGATTTAGGAATGTTAGTGTTGCCAAGAGTAATCACCTTAGTGGAAAGTCGGCACGTGTCATACCGTTGCCGGATGGGCATTCTAGTAGGGGGTAAACAACAATGTTTTTCGTTTGTTTGCCATCATATTGTCCTCACTCGTTAAGCGATTGCCCTACAAGCCAGCTGCTGTTTTATCTAGCCAATGCTCCGTGGTGGTGCAACGGCAAAAGGCCAAATTGGAAACAGACTCAAGCCGTATGACTGCTCTCATTTTGGTAAATCGACTCACGATAAATTTTTGTTCTAAATTTACTGCAGCTGGTTCGACGTTGATTACGCTCCGATTGCCTAGTAGCAGTCTGTTCCAGTTGACGACCTGGTATGCACCGGAAAGTGTACAATATAACGTATAAATGGTCGTGTAACTAAATGGATACGGAACAAAAATCGAACACTAATTGTAAATTGTCAGCTATTCCAGCCGTAGATTCCTAAAAGCTAGAATCTAGGCTCCTCTGTTCTAATGGCTCACAAAACACATACGAAATTTCACGCCTGTGTTTTCGTACGGTCTTGCACAAAGCGGTGAAAGTTGCTTGTTGCGACCAATGACCGACATTTTCCTACATATCGACGCGCCAGGTTACTCACGTAGCGACTAACGTAGTTAAGACGCTATCAACTCGATTCATTGTTTATCGCTTGATTGTTTAGGGAGCGCCATGTGAGTGGCAACAGTTAGATAGCGTTGTCATGCCCTTTTATCCGTTTCGGGCGAATGGCAGTGGGTATAAGAATCAGCCGTAATGGGGGCCAGATAAGCGAGTGAATTGACGCTGGCTAAGTAAACTCCCTGCCACTAGGTCTATAATCAGCCTCATACTGGCGCGCACTTTGCGCCCACCATGCCGCTCAGCTAAATTGAGAAACGCAAATACTTACCGTATGTCACACGGCCTCTGTGCTCCGGCGATGCTTCAGCGAATATAGTGAGAAGCGACTATTTTGAAAGCTCCATAAGCCAGCATCGCTGTTTTCCTTATTAACCACTCGTTATTAAGTGCTGACTTCAAAAGCCGCCGAAGCGCCGGCTGATTTCCGCCATGCCGATCTCCAGTTATTACAACGCTGCGTAGTACGCTCGTTACGCCGATTCCGTGGCGAAGCTATATAGAACGTTCAGGTTAAGCTAACTCACTTAAAAAGCGTTTTATGACTCCTCAGAAAGGCAGTTTACATAAATATACAACAGTAACAACAACAGTAATTTTTTGACCCATTTTTTCTGTGACTCCGATCGGAATTCGACAGATCGCAGCAGATCGTTCGGCAGATCGAATGAGTCAGCACGATCTAAAATTTTTTTCTGTAATAATAAAAAAGTAACTTACGTAATGTTCTATTTTATTCCTGAAGGCCCTAACCGCTAACTCGTTGGCTTCATTTAGGTAGTTGAGAAGCTACAGCTCGCAAGCACTTTGAGCAAAAGTTTCTTTAGTAACGAGTTCTTTAAAGTGATTTAAAGAAAACAAAAGAAAAGCTTTTTGCAGATTCGTGTATCTGAAATGTTTCTGATACGTTTGGCTCCAACGATGTTAAAGTTCGACTATAGTTGTATAAAAATGTAGTCAAAGGATGAAAAAAACATGAATATGAATTTATTTTTATGAATTTTTTTGAATATTTATGAATATATATTTTTACATAAACACTTTAGATAACACTTTTTCTTTTTTGTTAGGTACCTGTACAATGTGCTCTGCAAGAATCAGGTAGTTACGGAGCAAAACAAGGACCTTCTGGTGGAGACACTTCGAAGCATTTCCGAAATCCTCATCTGGGGCGATCAGAATGATGGATCAGTATTTGATTTTTTTTTGGAGAAAAACATGCTTTCGTACTTCGTCAAGATCATGCGACAAAAACAAGGTCGATTCGTATGCACGCAGCTGTTGCAGACTCTTAATATTCTCTTCGAGAATATACGCCAGGACACCTCTCTCTGTACGTACATTCAGTGCAGTGAAATTACAATTACTGAATTGAAATGTCAATATACTTGCAATATACAGAACATTTTTGTCGTAAGCAGCGTGTGACAAAAAAATTTAAGTTTGTTCCACGCCAATAGGAGTAGGAGAACAACAACAATAACAAAAATATTATCTAAGGTGACAAATTGTTCTCGTCCTCCGTTTGCAGATTATTTGCTGTCGAACAATCATGTGAATACCATTATCGTTCATAAATTCGACTTCAGCGATGAAGAAGTGATGGCGTATTATATTTCCTTCATCAAGACGCTTTCACTCAAATTAACCTCGCACACGATACACTTCTTCTACAATGAGCATACCAATGACTTCCCATTGTACACCGAAGCGATCAAGTTTTTTAAACACCCGGAGTCCATGGTGCGAATCGCCGTTCGAACGTTGACATTGAATGTTTTCAAGGGTATGTATGCCAACTCACGCTTCGTTAAGTGCTAATGCATGTGCGTTATTTCGGATGCGTATTTTCTATTCCCCAGACTGCGCCAGCCACATTTTTAAGTTTAGCCTCTCCGGACGTGCTAAAAGGCACCAACTTCGTTTCTTAGCTGGTCCTAATCATTCTAATGATTCTACTCTCCACTAGTCGAACATTAACTACCGCTTGCAATTTCCTTCTCTTCCGCCACGGTCAACGTCCTTATCTCTACGCCGCATTGACTGTCGGCTACTGAGATACCGACTTAATTCTTGTACACGCTTGTCCGTCTGTTTAGTTCAAGATGACGCGATGCAGAGGTTCATCCGAGACCGAACAGCAGCTCCCTACTTCTCGAATCTGGTCTGGTTCATCGGGAAGAACGTCCTCGAGCTGGATCTGTGCGCGGCCGCCGCCGACCACAAGGCCCAGGGGCGGCTGACTGACCTCGTGGCCGAACACCTCGACCAGCTGCATTACCTCAACGATATCCTGTGCTTGGACATCGCCCCCTTGAACGAGGTTCTTACCGACCACCTGCTCAACAGGCTATTTCTTCCACTCTACATCTATTCGCTAGCTGGTACAAAAGCCTCCCCAGTCAGCCGGACATCACCACATGTATCCCCCATCGTCGCGCTTTTCCTACTCAATCAAGTGTTCCTGATAATATCACACAAGCCTCTCGTCCGTCAGCTGGCCGATGTCCTATTTAATGGCACGCTGGAGATATTTAATAAGGACGCCGCAGACAGACGTGGCAGTGTCGGAAATGCCGGAGGATTGGCGTTAGTAAGCGGCTGTTTCCGACCCGAATTCATACCGCCAGAAGAGCCGCTTGAGCTGAGCTTGCAATCAACGTCGAGTGGGACCCCGTCGCTGTCCGATTCCGGCTCCGAAGTCGAGGAGGCCGAAGCTGGAGGAAGCAGTAAAGCGACGTCGGCCGGGAGAGATGTCGCTGATGCGGTTGGCACTGTGCCGGAAGACGTTGACATGACTGCCCTGGACGTTGACCACAGCCACGCGGTAGTCAACGTCGGCCGGGAAACGACGCAGTTCAGTCGAAATCCCGAGTCGAGAAATGTTGGAAACGCCAGTGACTCTGGCGAGGTCGAGGAGGTTGAGGAGGCTGCAGCGATGCATACCGGCAGCAACATCACTGACGAGGAGAAGATGCGCCAGCAAGGCCTGCCAATTTCTTTGGAGGAGCCACAGGCCGAACGGGCCCAGGAAACTGCTCCCAATAACTCCAGTCGGAACGGTCGCAGGTAGGTACGATAGCTTATGGAGGTCGTGTACGTGTGGTGGTACTTGCTTGTACACCCAGAGAACAATGCTAGTAACGAGTTTCAGAAGTCTACTACGTTTGTTCGAAAAAAGGGCATTGAAACGTAATGCCCTAATATAGTGCTAAGTGTCTCGGTAGGCCGCTTATAACCTGTGCTAGACCGCGCACAGCCAGGTTAAATAGCCAATTATATATAATAATTATAAATTCAATTATAAATATTCTATTACAAATAATAATTATATCTAATTTCTTCCTGTTCTATTAATGTTATTGTTTTTCTATCTAGTCTATCCGATAATGTATCGTCGACCACGGCGCACGACGAAAATGTGGATTCGGATATTGCATCGCTCGAGCTCCATCGGCGGCCATTTTTGGCCGCCATCTTTGACGCGCTTAATGTCGAGCACAACGACCATGCCGCCTTGTTCGCTTTAAGTCTGTTGTATGCCCTCGGTCATAATTCAGGTTAGTTGGCGGCCAATTTTGTAAAAAGTAGTGTAACGTTTAGTTGAGCCGCTGTTAAGCCCTGCAAACCAGTGCTGAGTTATTTATACATCAAGGGTGATGATGGTTAATGATATGCGGAACCGGTAGTTGGCCCCTTCGAAGCAAATAACTGTACTAAGATGCATTCCGCTCAGTGGTCGAACGTTTAGTCGAAATAATTTACCTTTTTATCTACATATTTCCTGGTTACCCCGTAGCAGTCAGTATCTGTGTCGATCGCGTGGTGATTGTTCGACTGCAATTTTGTGGCACTCTAATCGTTTGGGCACATCATCCTTTACATCAAAAAAAGTCAATTGGAGATATCGAATTGAGATTGCGAACATCAAACGGAGATGACACTTTGACACAAAGTGTCAAGGTCTCATTTTTTTTCGTCAGTTTTTTTCATTGTCACTTTTCGGGCAGTGTTAAAGGCAGTGATGTCTGTATAAAATATATCGAACAGAAAAATTACATCGACGATGTCAAATTTTATCGGGTGGTGTCAAATTCTACCAAAAAGCAAAACTAAATCGAAGATGTCGAATAACATCGGGTGGTGTAAAATTATACCAAAAAGCAAAATTGCATCGAAGATGTCAAATAACATCGGGTGGTGTCGAATTATATTAAAAAGCAAAATTTGCTCGAAGATGCCAAATAATACAGGGTGGTGTAAAATTATACCAAAAAGCAAAATTTGCTCGAAGATGCCAAATAATACAGGGTGGTGTAAAATTATACCAAAAGGCAAAATTACATCGAAGATGTCAAATAACATCGAGTGGTGT
>MNPL01000122.1:0-22279 GCA_002081605.1 Tropilaelaps mercedesae
TATATATATATATATATATATATATATATATATGTAGTGGAAGGTTATAAACATTGATATTCTGAATTATTAGAAATTGCAATTATTGTGAATGTGAGAGCGGGACATATATATCTTCTTCTATCTCTCACACTGATTTGGAACACACTTTTGCCTATTTCACGCGATTGTGTGCAAGTGAAATTGATTTCATATAGTCAAGCCACACACGCCTTCCCGACTGTTTATTGCAAGACGGAAGAAATTCGCAAAATGCCGCAATGGAGCACTTTTTGTTAGGACCGTATAAAGTTAGAAAGCGCTTTCAGTTCGTTTAGCTACGCACCAGAGATTATATTTTTTTAGTTCAACTTGTAGTCGTACCGACCTATCACTCAATGGCCAGGGACGAAGACGCGAAACGTCGCGCGTTGAAACCCAGCGTAATGATCGACAAATAATTTTAACCTACAACATGTCTATCGACGTGTATGCTACGCAGAAGTTAATACCTTCATCTAAAATTGGCCTTTGTTCATCACCCGCTATGTTCTTGTCTTTACCGCATTACTATCCTGCTCCCTCGGGCGTCTTTAAGTTTTCATTTCGTCTCCACCAATCAATCATTGATTACCTTTGATTTTCCATACTAACAGAACTCCTACGGCCGTAACGAACAGTTCTTTAATGTCATTCTATACGCCCCCCTCTCCTCCTGTTTGAAAACGAGCGCATGGTGAGCGAATTAGTCGACACCCACATGCGAGTGCGTAAACAGAAACGAAACCTCACACGGCTCTTCCACCGTTCGTTACAGAAAGTACGCCCCGTTCGCGTGACGCGGCCACGCGTCACGCCAGAGTGCTAACTATTGACTATATGATGATACTGATGTCAATGACGAATGAATTACTAATTATTGTTATGATAATTATTCCTACCGACTGAGACTCTCCGAGCTAATTCCCAATTAGTAGAGCAGAAAGCTGGAAGGGCGAACTGAGAAAACAAATCCTCTCTATTTAGAGCCTTCATTACGATGAAGATAGATGATATAACAGTGATTAACGTTACTGGCATTATTGCTGTTCTTCTTCGTCTTCTCATGATTACTGTTATTATTGTATAATAATTACGATAGTAAATGAAGAGCGATAAGTCAACAAACGGCAGTGACGAAGGAGAAGCAAAAAATGAAAGAAGTAAGAAATACAAACAAAATATAAAATTTTTACTAATCTTCCATTCACATTCCTGCCACACATCTAGGCGAAACCCGATTTTTATTTTGCACTGTTAGTTAATATATACTATGCCACCAGAGGGCGCTGAAGACGGGGCCGCCGAGCTCGACAATTTTTCGCTGTCGTCTGTCACACACCTCCCAAGCAAAAAGGCTCACCATAAAAGTTCATTGACATAATGAATCGTTATCATCTAATAGGCAAACAATGGGATCTATAGAAAGTTAGTCAGAAGCAGTGGCTAAGCATCTACCACGGATGATTTGTATGTTTAGTTTTTGTCGTTATTACGTTTTTCTTTCTGCTCAACGTAGTGATTTTTTTTGTCTCACTCCATTACTCCTCGAACAGATGATGAAAACCTCTCAAAAAATCTAAGCGTGCTCTCCAGAATCGAGCTGACCGAAAGAAGCATAAAGCACAGCACCGCTGTATGACTAAAAACGGGAAGCACGCTTCTGCGTGCGCCCGTCACCCCTTACACTCGATATCACCGCCAACAGCACCCCGTCCAGCGCCCACTTGTTTGATAATGCAATTTACACACCCCACCGCTACACTGAGTTTCTCCCTGACAGTCAGATAACCACATATACCAGATATACAGCCTAAATAGACTAATGGGCTTGCCCAAATTAGCCTACATCAAGTCAGGCACAGGGAGGCTTTACCATGTAAATAGTTTTTGGCCAATATCCTACCACGCACTCAATGACAGCAACAGAGTAACAAAAAGCGAATAAGGACAACAAGAGGAACAACAACAACAACAACAATAATAAACAGTAAGACTAACAGACAGTAAACAAGGATTTAAATGTGTAGAAAATGCGAAAGTATGACAGAAGTCGAGATGGGTAGTGACGAACGGATCTTAGCAGCTGACTGAAATAATTTACGAACATCATAGACATGAATTTTTCTCTAAGCAAAACAAAAGTAAGACAAAAACAAACACCATCTCTAACCCACCTACCTACGTTCAATGTCACAAAATAACCATGACAAATACAAAAGGTGGTAAAGCGCTGTTTGGTCCGGTGTTGGATCGCACACAAGGGATAGTCTATTGGTGGTTTTGGGATATGGAATTAACAACCACAAAATCAAGTCCAGTTGCGTGTGACAGTGGTCAATGCGTGGCTCCTTATACCTAGTCTACTAGCTACTGACTGAGCCAATGGTCTCCTGTATGAGACAACAGGTGCTGCTGAAGTTGTGGAACAGTTCACTGCCTCCCTAGATAACAACATTAACCTGTTTCCGATAAAATGGAGCACTAAATTTTAGGCGATCGCGTCACCACGAACTCGGGCAAGCCAGCCGAGTCAGTACGTAGCGAATAGATTAAAAGGGAACGCCACCAGTGCTAGAACATGTCCTTATGTGCAAACGGCGTCGGTGTCTCTTTCTTTATGTTCTTCTAGAGAACATTCGATCTTTTATTTGCATACACCTGTAACGTGCCCCAGCACTAATTACCACCCGGTACCAATTCCTGGGTCATTAACTAAGAGCAGTGGTAGACAAATATTTTCATGTGAAGGTGAGGGATGGAGTCGACATAAGTTACACACAGCCATGCATGCAAACACAGACACACACGCGCGCTCAGGCACACACACGCCCACGCAAACACACACAAAAGTTTAACAAAGATATCTATATATAGACACACCAACTGAACCTGGTTCCTCTGTGTGTCCGGATAAAATCAGGGACGCAATACAGCGCTTCGGTTGCTCTCTACTTGAATAAAAGGAAACAGGAAGAAGGCTGACGACGATGACTCGACAAATGACCCGAAGGCAATCGGACGCAAAATGTGTCCGTCCCGCGGATGGATGCATTTTATGTTCGGCGATTGATTGGCTCACTTGCGGGGCCATCTCGGACTGAACGGCTCACATTGGTGACCTGATCACTGCCAAATCTTAACACGCTCGCACACACCCACACTCGATGTTCTACGACACTCGTAACAGACATGCCCGCTGATCTAGCCAAACTAAAAATGAGCGAAAGGAAGAAACTGAGAGACAAAGCGAGAGAGAGAAAGAAAGCGAGCGAGCGAGAGATGTGCTATGATGATAATGATAATAAATTCTGAGAAAGCAGGGAATATTTACGTAGAAGATGGTCATTTGAGACAGAGAAAAAGGTGGATAGGGAGAAAAAATGGGGAAATGGAGAAAGAGAGGGACAGGTACAGAGCGCTATCTTGATGGAAGCTTGGTGAAAGGATGTTCACGGCTGACTCAGAAAGAAAAAATAGTTGCTAAATAGCGCGCAGCAAGTGAAAGCGACACAATGATAAGAAGTGGAAAGAAAAAATATAACGGATTAATAAAAGATGCGGTAAGCAACAGACGAAACTGTATGGAAATGGAAAGAATAGGGCAACAACAACCACCGACAACACAATTGACGAAGACGACGAAGTTGATAATGATGATACAGGAATGATGATGGCGATGCTGATGAATAATTATTATAAATGTTAAATCTCTGAAAAAGGATGACGTTGTTTGTTATTCCGATGAAGAAATAAATACGAAGTATATCGAGATGATGACGTTACGTATTTTCAGTCTGCAGAAGGGTTATTGCCACTGTGAAGTTTACTTACCTGGGTAAATCTTGAATCATCCTGAGCAGGTTATAAATTTCCATTAAAGCGCGTCAATGTGATAAAAATATTTTGCATTTTAAAGAACAATAATAATAATAATAATAATAATAATAATAATAATAATAACAGAGTTTAAATGATCAGTATTGACCCTGCTATGGCGCATAGTACAAACTCCTGATCTAATAGCTTTAACGCGAGGAACGCAAATAATTTCACAATTGGATGACATCAATGAAACGAGCGTCGAATGATCGTATTATGTTCTTGCTATGATTGGGCATATCTTTTGCATAGAGGCCGTAGGAACCATGGCTTACGATGTCGCTAAACGCAAATTCGAAGATCCTTATAGCGTGTACGAGATGTAATCCGAGAAAATTTATTCCGACTAAGAAGAAAAAATGGGCAATGGTTAAGCTCTATGTACCACCGTGACCTTAAATTGTGGCCTTTCTCTTCAAACGTGTCTAGCGATACATCTACGTACTCTGACACCGCCTTACAGAAAGTAAACGTGATGTCGTGGCGCGGTCATTTGTGTCGTTTATATACATAGTTACGCAGTGATGTGAATTCATTCACCGCCTAATTCTACCAACCAAGCTCTTTGCAGTTGTGTGGTGGCTTTGGTGGCTTATGTTCTTTAAATTCGACCGATGCGTTGGCGGAACTTGTTTAGCCCTGAGCAGTCTAATCCGTTTCAATTCCATCCTATGTGGGCTAAGGAGACCTAGAAAGTGGAGAAACAACAACTTCAGTAAAAATTATCGTAGAGGTTGAACCAACAGGGAACTCATTAACGCTCGGATGATCTTTGACCAGCGAAGCTTATCGCGTTCAGGCCCATTAGAAGACATCAAAGCAAACATTTTAATTCAGTTTATTAACTTTCAAAAGATGTATCAACAAGCATCAGCTAATACAATCTCTTTCTACACATGAAATATTATTGACATTATTCTAGATAAATAGTGTATAAACAACACCAAGATGTAAACGAAAACCGTTAAAAGTTTTAAAAGTTTAAATGTTTAGTTTTTCACCTGGATTAGGTTGATCCGGATCGGTCAAAAAATACAGTAATTTTTAATAAGACAGACATTGCGTCGTATTCCCAGATGCTTTCAGTTGTTATCCCAAATATGGCAAGAGTGTTGCTAACTTATTTCAAAATATTTCAGAACAAATATTTTTACCTGCGTACCCACAAGAATCAGAATCAACAGTGCAGATAAGGACCATGTAATATTTGGTGATGATCCTGTTGCAAGAAATACCCTAGTCCAACAAAAGGAGCAGCCACATGTTACGATTACATGAGGCGCGTATCTAACATGAATTATCGTTATTAGATGAAATGGCTTAAAGTGAAAATATAAAAACTAGTAAAGTCATAAAACCGCAGCCATAAAAACCACTTCAACGGCCTTACCCCTGCGTTGTGAACTCGACGATCAGAACCAATAGAATTGCGTAGCTGTGTACATTCGGTTACTCAAACGATACAAAACACTAACCGGTTCTTCAGCTACGGAAGTTCTCACTTTGCGGCTCGAACAAAGCTTCCTTGCTGGCTATTCCCAGCGCTGGATAAAAACAAATGGAGAAACAAATGGCGCAAATGGATAAAAACAGTTCTTTGAGGGAGCGATTCCAATTAGTTTCGAGTGACGACAAGAATTTTGAGAAATTGATTTGACAAACAAAATTGATTTATTCCTGCTTCAAAAAATTGGAAAAGCATTCGCTTGAATTTCCCGGGGAGTAAAGGGTGGATGGCCTACCAAAGGAAAATTTAATCGTACACCAACTCGAAAATCCCGTGCGCTTTCAGTTTCGTATTAATAAGTTATAACATTTAGTTGGGACTCTGCAAAAGGGCGAATTTTACTGCCACGCCCAACGACATTTCAAATAAACTGTATTGAAGGCACGATCTAGCTGCTAATAGGGCCTGAGGTTGGAGAAACGATTTAGACAGACATTTCAGGCGTTAGAGGATACAATCTGAAAAACACTTAAATGACTTGAAATCACTTTTACTGAAGCCGTGATTAAGGTAAGTCCACTGTTTCGGCGCTATTTTTTCGGCGTTTGCATATATAGTGTCACCCACATTAAAAAACCAGAAGTCCTCAGATGTGCGTTCAAGTACCTTAAAACCGTACATACCAAGCACTTACGTAAGTACTTTTTTCAATGTTTTGTACTTTACTGCTGAGCTATCGAATATGTTTTTAACGAACAATAAAAATATTGTAAATCATTTATTTTTCGGCTCTCATAGACACCTATTTTGTAACGCTTTTTGTTTAGTGTACAGAGTTCCCACACACAAACATCTTCTAATATTGTGAGTGACGCTCCATTTGTTCAAATACTTTATGCAACATTTTAATGTCCCTAGTTATTAAGCGTAATTGTACATAGATCAGTATCTGCAGCCGCGTTGTCTTTTCCTTCTTAGCATGTCTGTTCTCCTCTGAAGTCAGTATCTCGGAACGCTGCACGCGGGTCCATAAACTACTTACCGAACACTTGGGCTGTACAAGTCGGTTATGCGATTAATAGACATAATGGTGTTTCTCTCCCACTACATAATCGTTTGTAGAGAAGTTCGCAAAACTTTGTGCTGCTTCCCGTTTATCTAGCCAAATGTATCTTATTTATAGCAATACTACTTATTGCTTATTTGAATAGGGAGATCGATGAAGTTAAATATTAGGACATAAATATCTCGATTCTAAAAAGCCTCCATGAACCGACAAGCGGTCCGTGAGAAAGACGCCGCTCTATACATCAAACAAAAACGCACTTGTCAGGAATTAAGGAGGCTAGCTGCAACGATTTTTTTCTATTCAACAGTCTGATTTTCCCTCTTCGTGTATTGGTAGTGTGATTTTTTTATGTTATTGGGAGTTGACAACTGAATGTCGAACCTTCAAATTTTCTAACTAATTGATGCTCAACCTAAAGAGGCCTTTCTTCGTTCATATTGTTCAAGAATGTTTCAGACGAAATGCCCCTATCAACAACAAGGTCCAAATGCTTTGTATTCGTGCAGTAGGTTTACGCACGAGTTGCCTTTTTTGTTGTCATGCTCTATTACTGGTACTTTTCAGACCTTATTAAATATATATGAAATAACTAAGGTTAGGCATGGAAAGATGATCACGTGCTAATGGATATTATCAATTTAACCGCTTTCGAATCAGTAATGAGTCATCACGCTGGTGCTTCCAATTGATCTAGACTGGCTAATGAATTTAACGAATAGAATTTCCTTTCAGTTCATAACCAAAGTAGCTCGATAGCACCTACCCTAGACAGCTTTGAGGAGCTCCTCTGCCTGTACGAATGAACCACTTGTCTCCTCACTTTACGACGTTGTTACCGAAGAAAGAAAAAACACGCAAAGTGTAAATGTTCACACTATTTAACAATAATATACACCACTTTATTAGGAAATAAACAAATTGCGGAGTAATGGTATGGCGACATAGTGCTCCATAGACCGCAAGTGCGCCCGCAGTTTTTGTACCTCCTTGAACGGCATTGGGCTATATGACGATTTTTGCTTATAAACTCTGTGGATATGTCGGCCGCTGCCTGTCACATGATTCAAAATTAAGAATCTTGAGTCACTTATTTTTCCACAATGAAACTCGTTTGTTCGATATATACTATACTGTAATAGTGTGTTGTCCTCACATCAAAATACGTCGTAGTTTTCGAGGATGATATTCAATTATACATGTTACTACGACTAAGGCAGAACGCCGTCTTTGTCCATGGTTGCATTTCGCTTTTCTTTTTTCCAATGTTTTAACGCTATTTTACAGGATAGTGTTTGTCAATCCAGTCTATTGATTTTGATCATACGCAGGTCATTCCGTACCGCATTCTGCCGCTTCTATGATACAGACGAGTCAGAGAACTTAGTCTCGCCGTCGACGTTTACGACATCTTGGCCGTGAACACGACGCCCGCCGGGCCAGTCTCCATATCTCGAATACTCGTTTGTTCCGACGAGCTGTTGTTGTTCGTCTCGAAAAGCCGTTTCGAGCTTGACCTCGACCGCCGACGAGCGGGGGGTGGCGACAAGGCGTCGTTCATGAACGTTCCGATCTTAGCTAGGAGATCACTAACAATGTCGAGTGCATTTGCCCGACCCCCGGACGAAGTGACGGCCTTCTTTTTTGACGCCGAGAAGGATGATGCTGCTGATGCCGACGAGTGTGTCGTGTCGCCCGTTGAGTTCGCTCGTACGCTGGAGTGTGGATGCCGCTTTTGGACGTACAGCTCTTGTTTGAGATCTCGGGTTTCCTCTTTTAGCCGTTGGACCATCGCCGAGAGATGCTCCTTTTCATCGAGTTCGCTCTCGAGAAAGGCGTTTCGCTCGATCGCATTGTTCAACCGCGACTCGAACTCCTCAAGGGATGCGGCCAAAGCTCGTTTAGCTCTCTCCAGGTCGTCATTGTCCTGTTCCAGACCGCGGATGTGTCGAGTGAGTCTATCGTTGCACTCCTTCTCTTCACGTAAATCCTCCTCCAGCTGTTCGAGTTGGCTCTTCAGCTCGGTCGTGACAAGGGTAAACTTGTCCGCGTACAGATCTCGTTCGCGTTCAACCTTCTGCTTGCCGACTTTTAAGTCCCGGTTTTCTTTCTCCAGCTGCGTGAGCTGTGTTTCGAGCTCTACCTCGAGATCCTTTGAACTCAATTGAAATTCCTCCAGTTCTAGTTGGGACTCCGCTAAACGATGTTTGTACCACGCCAACTCGTCGGCGATGGAATCGAACTTCAATGGAGCGTCGTCAGACGCCATGGCCCAATGCAGATTTGAAACACGCAGATTCAATTTCTCTGGAGGGCGCTAGCGACAATAACGACAGCAATCGGCAACAAATTAGGCCGTGGCTGAAAAGTCAACGGTGAGAGCGGACCTCAACGCTTGAATACGATATTTAGTTAGCTTCTGTTGTACATACAAATCTGTTCGTTAACAAGGCACTGTCAAGGCACTTGGTTTTCTTCAGTGGAACAGGTGGGTGAGTGTAATACTAGTGTATCGATATGAACCTACCTTGAATTGACTGGGCTAATTTCGATCATGCAATCATGATCGGCCCGTCATCGTTCAACAACCTAGCCACCCCAAAGATATACACTTTAGGCTGGCGCAATGCAATAAGGATACACGTTTAGATATTCAGTGTTACCGGACTGCTTGTAAACCTGTCATTTTCACCTTAGTTGATCGAGCACAGTATCGTTCCCAACAATGTACGACAACTGCGTTATGTCTTCCGTTTAGTGGAAAGTCCGCTAGACTTCTGTTTCGTCGACTAGTTGGCTACTATAAATGCGCGTACTTGTTTGTTCATCCAGCCTGTGCAAATTAAGATACCTTCTGTGGCTGTGCAGACAGCGCGAGTGGGGTGAATTAATGTCCCCGTACAATCAACGAGCGACCCTCTGTGGTTGTCGGCGCTGCTGTTATCGTCGCTGTGCTTCTTATGACAGTGGCGCGCCTCTTGCTATTGCCAGTCAGCTGTTAAAGGTACGCTTCAACTTGCGTGGGCGTCCGGGCACCGTTAAACACTCTCACCCTCGCCTGTCGCTCCTGACCACCACACAAACGACTCTGCTAAAGACAGCAGCGAAACGCCGTGTACAAAGCTTCCGGGGTACTGACGAATGACAAAAGGCTAACCGTCTATTAATCAGAACCTTCAAAGCCGGTCCTGGCTCGGTGCCAGCGGCTGAGGTACCGAACCTTCGTTGTAGATGTGTAAAAAGCGATCTGTGTTGGACGCACAAAAATTCTACGAGACACGGCATTCAGACAAATGCGATGCCGTATAGTTTACGCCACGACTACCACTCCAGAAACATGACGTTAAGCACCATAAACGAGTATATTTATATTGGGGCACTGCAGATACTGGTGGTGCTCTTATGGTCTTTAAGCTGCGGAAATATTCTTATGGTAGCGTAGCGATAGAAGCGGACCTTTATGGTAGAGGCTAGGGGTGTTCTGCTGGTTAGCGAATAGACTTCGTACGCATGTTTCTCGATAGCTGCCTTCATTCCCGCCTGGGCAGAAGTGCTTGTTGCACTTTACCTGCCGCACGGTGGCTCGCCTGACATGCACTGCTTCATATCATAGAACTTCACACACAACACCCGTTAAGCAGAAGCGTCCCAGCTCTAATAACGCAACCCCGACACACGAACAGCCGCCACCAGCACTCGCTAGGTACCGAACTATGACGGAGACGGCGGTTATACATCTATATTGCTCCCATACTGCACACACTCACAGACACACACTCACACACCGCCATATACATTCACGTGCTATAGACTAGTGATGCTTTCCCTGTTCTTGTTTGATATGCTCGCTGATCATTAGTTGCGTTCATTCATTCAGCTGGCTTGCGAATCTTCTGAACAACATTTAGTGTTTTCGTATCTAGCGGAGCAGACGCCTATATGGGCTCGCTAGTCTGCAGAGCAACCACCCTCGCCAGCGCGGTCAAAGGTCTAAGATAACCACTCGAACGTAATGTGGGAGGCGGTTTCGTGCATAAAAAAGGAGGAGCACTCAAAGGTTTTCGTGCAGATAAATGGTAAAAGCTCAAGCTCCAGCTGATAAATTTCCGTACCGCTGAAAGAAAGGCAAAATGAGCTGAGAGCCGACGCCATGGCCTTTAACTGGTATGTGTGCTGAAGCCAATAAGTTTCAAGGATTAATAACGAGTGTTAAAAAGTAACGCGTTTCCATCATTGATTTAATCTTGTCAAAAAGTTTGCTCTGCTATTGGACATCTAGGGTGCTTGAAGAAAATCCGAAAGCGGTTCCGAACTTAAAGCGGGAAGACTATTTAGATCATTTGTACTTTACTGAGGTGGCATGAAGCGTCGTAGGCGGTTTCATTCACTAGCAGCTCCACTCGGGTGTTTTCATTGGCTACCAACAATTTGGTTTCAATAGCTTTAATAAAGAAGCTTGAGACAGACGAAATGTACACTGTTGTCCTATTGCCTGCGCTGAATGCCATGTAAAATAGCGGAGGCATGAACAACACAGGATAACAAGAACAGTTTGAAAACGACCGCATTAAAAGCGGGCCCGGCGCAAATAATGCACTTTTTTGAGGCATTCTGAACACATTCAAAATAAGAGCATACTGCGCGTGCCATTTAGTTAAACAGGACTGGACGTTCTCGTATGCAAGATACATATGATATTACATGTATATACTGATATCCTAGTCGAAATTACCTAGATGAGGGTCAATAATTTTGACGAAAAACTCTTCGTGCCAAGATTAGAGATGTCGTACGCATCACCTAAATAGAATAAGCAGTAAGAAGCGACAGCATGCTAAGAAATGGCACAGTGATAATAGCTTACTTCGATAGTATGGTATTTCTAAATATTTGCTAAGCACTACAATACAAAGCAGTATAATGTAATGGCTTGTAGTCACCAGCTTTACTGTATTCCTTAGCAGGTGCCTATTACCTATTTTTAATTGAATGTCCGAGTACTAGATTTTTGCTTACAGTCTTTTGTACGGATCTTTGTTTACTAAAATGAAAAAATGGGACTGGTACACATATATTTATACGGACAATATAATTAGAGGGAATTAAGTTATTAATAATACTTAACGTGTAGGCCCTAGGTTATTTTTCAGGTTATTAAATTATTGCATGTTATTGTTATTGTGCCTCTTTATTATTATAAAATCATTTTGCTTCATATATCAATATTTGTTTTGGAACACACGTTTTTCCCCGCTATTGTTATGTCCCGTCTTCCAGCCGTAGTGTCATCACGATTGGCAGTGATAATTATATCAATATGAAATTAAACTCTGGGTTGAGACTGGGTAAACAACAAATTGAAAATGACGCGTGTGCGTTCATTCGTGTTTTGAAAATGGCGGACACGAATCCGAAACCATTGCTGGGTCTTTTTCGGTGATCGTCCGATGTACGTGCATCAGGTTGAGACTAATCTTCTTAAATCGAAAGTCAATTTCAACTTAACGATATAATTTTAGGTTAGAATATGTGGTAAAGCTCTACGGATTGTGGCCGTGTAGGAAACATCATATTTTTTAAAGCTTTCCCATAAAAGTTGTCGCCAGTGTTGCGACTAAAGTGCGTTCGATTCGTACAAACACCGCGTCGTGCCAATACATAGAGATCAAAAAGGATTCTGTCAATCAAGGAAGAGTCTAAAAAATGTCATTGTCTACTCGATATCAATACTGGAATATTTTTGAGCAGACCTTCGCTTCAATTCGGATCCAGCACGAGGTTCACCGGAAAGTTTAATCAAATGTGTACTCTCACTGGAATCGGCTTTAAGAATGTTTATTTGTGCTATTAGTTTTACCACATGCTTGGTTTTTGCTCTTTTTCGGTGTAAAAAGTGCGAAGCGTACAGTATGACTTAGCCAACGCATACGGAATTGCTTCAACTAACTTTATTATTTGTTTTCAGCTCGGTAAGCCATGAAGACGATAATCAGCGAGCAGTCGGTCAAGATCCCTGATGGAGGTGAGTAATCTTATTGTGACAACACATTTGTAGTGAATTTGTAGATATAAATCCACATGATGAAAGCCTTAATCCATTCTCTGACGAAGGGGTTCAACACCGAGGCAGAGCCCCGTTCGAGGTTTTCTTGTTCGGGTTCTCTAATACGGCTGCGGACCTCTTTGGCAAGATTACATGATCGGCCTGAACATATTTGGACTGGTGTGAGGAATAAGTCGAGAATACTCTATTCTCTTATTTAAATATCAGTAGCATTCAACCGAAGGCACTGGGTGTCCGATGTAAATAGTGGTTTTTTAGTTTTTTTAGCCGTACTTCAGTTATAGCCGCGAACCTCTTCCTCGAACGCAAACCTCTCACCAACCCCGATCCATTTTGAAATTCATTATCGAGGCCGAATTATATACGGGCGTCATTTTCTGCTGGTTGTTCCGCTGCGTCGGTGTTTCGTTTTCGCGAACGGCAGTAACCTGTAAGGTGCGCTCCCGGGTGGTGACAATCACCGGCCCGCGCGGAGCGCTCACTCGCAGCTTCCGCCATGTACAGGTGCAGATGGAGATGCCCGACCCGAAGACGCTCACCGTTAGGAAATGGTTCGGTATCAAGAAAGAGCTGGCCACCGTTCGAACCGTCTGCTCCCACGTAGAGAACATGATCGTCGGTGTCACTAAGGGATTCCAGTACAAAATGCGCACCGTGTATGCTCACTTCCCCATCAACGTCGCCATCTCCGAAAAGAACACTCTAGTTGAGATCCGTAACTTCCTCGGTGAGAAATTTATCCGCCGGGTGAACATGTATAGTGGAGTGACGTGCGTTAATTCGACCGCCCAGAAGGATGAGCTGATTCTTGAAGGTGTGTAGAATTTATCTAGTTCTGGCATACAGATATGTACGTATCAGTATCTTTAATGCTTCGAGATACGATTTTGAATATATTTTACATTTCTTTTATGGCCTTTGGATTAAGCATTGCAAGAGTAGATAGAAAAGAGGTTTCTGAATATATTTCGCAGTATCTGTTTAGATAACCACAGGGGATAGATTTTTAGAGAATTTTACTCAAAAACTGAATTTTGTGGTTAAATGTGAATGAGATAGGTCCGAATGGGAAGTCAATCCATTCGCTGGGGTATGGACCGACTCCGGAATGGGTTTGTCTTTGAATGGTGTTTTCCTCTAATTTTAGATCTGTACCGTAGGGCGTATATAGGCGCTGACCAGAGTTACGTACATCGGCTTTGGTAGTAAAATTGTTTTCATCCTTTTACTGAAAACTAGCGCATACATTAATTGAGCCCGATTGATTCCATTGCTGACATGGCAGGCAACGACATTGAAGCCGTATCACGATCAGCAGCCCGAATTCAGCAGTCGACTCTCGTAAGGAATAAGGACATCCGTAAATTCCTTGACGGTATCTACGTTTCTGAGAAGGGACACGTCGTTCAGGAGGCCTAGAAAAAGGGCGATATTTGATGATTATGCGTGCCTCTATTTTGGTTTGTCGCCAATAAAGAACGACTGTAAGATGTGATGTGTTTTCATTTTAGCATCAGCGGGGAGGGTTGAATTTATTATGACGAGAGTTTTGTTTGTGGTATATATGTCAAAATGAAGGAAATAAGTTATTCCTTCTCCAATCGTATCATTCCAAATACGTGAATCTATCCACCTATCCGTGAGGATATGAGCAAATATGTACTGTAAATATGTAAGATCCCAGCACTAACACTTATTTTACTGATAAAGTTGCCATAGAGTCTTCATTTATACTTAACCTAAAGTGTTAAGAGCGACGTTAACTCCATAGATTGCTATTATTACCATAAAAAATACTTAGCTATTTTAAAATATATCGAGGTTAGCTTGAGGAGGTTAGATTATTGAGGGCTGTGCTTCAAACTGGCAACTCTACAGTAAAGATGATAAGGTACATATGAAGAGCCTAGAGTGTTCAGATGTAGCGACATGTCTTAAAAGCTAGTCTGTCAATCATTAGAGGACTTTCTTAGATTCAGCGGTATTTATTGAGCTGTTGACAATTTGTGGTATAAAGCTAAGTAATGTTTTAACTTTCACACCCTTCAACATTGAGTGCGATTAGACCAGGCCACATAGCAGGGAGAAAGTTGAATACAATGACAGCTAACTTTAAGACAGCTAAGATTTTCGTTTTCGCAGATCAGTTTCCTTGTTTAAAATTTTACCTGGGTATTATTCGGTGCAGAGCTTTATTCATACATTTAATAAAATAGGCTGTGAAAATCGTGGCGTGTGAAAACAGCGGTGACTTTACGCGCCCCTCTGAACGCCTCCAGTTAGTTTTATCAAGCTGCTTTTGGCAACAATAGACGGGTGCATCAAGTACTTAAAATGGCTGGTGTGCGTTGGCGCTTTTTGCAGGCGTGCAGTTTGTTTTACAAGCTTCATGTAGTAACGTGTTTTGTGTTGCATGCCATGGCTTAGCATTGCAAGCATAGGCAGACGACAGAGACGGAATTTAATATAGCATGCAATTTGAGACCACTTGCTATTTTCGTACGTCCGCTTTTACGGTACGCAAGATGTATTCGTACTAATTGTGACTATATAACTCGCATGTTGGCACCTGACGTCGACACAAATTGTTGAGACCCGCGCACCGTTAAAAAGGCTATAACAATGTTGTCATTGCATTTTAGTAAAAATCTTCTAGGATTTGGGTACTTCTTTAACAAAGGGGAAAACGGTCAGTTGAAATGACTGAAATATTTTTGTATTATCAAAATATTAAGCCAAACAAGCGTGTTCCGAGCAAACCTAAATATAATTCAACTTGGTATCACATTTCGAGGCGGAGAGAGGTCTTTCGATTGAGTCGGTATGCCTCCATGCCCAGTTGAAGACTATGTAACTATACCACTATAGAACTAACTATATCTGTTTAACTATACCACTATAAAGTTAAAAATTCCTTCTGCCGACTATTCCGTTGTGATGGTTCGCAAAAGTTGTGCTGTAAGATTTAATTCGTGTTGACTTGATCCAGATAAGCTAATGCTGGCTCTTTCTGACGACTGCCCCAAACAGACAATGAATTGGCCTGAATATTTGCCTGCGTCACTTTTGAAATTGGATTCTATAGGTACCCTAACAGCTGTAAGCGCATATTATCACAGGCTGTAATTTACCAGGAAATATCGCTAACTTGAGCGGCGACAGCATGGCTATATGACTTCACTGCTTGCTAAAGCTGAAATTAGAAATTTACAGAAATGCTATTAATCGTAAATAAACCCACTACTTTTTATTTAGTATAGTACTGCCGAGGCGTTACCCCAACTCTTAAAAAAGCTCGTAGCGCAACTAAACGACCGCCATGACGGGCTACCTCGGTCTTACACCTAGTTGCTACAATCGTATTTACCTCTAATTCGAAGAAATTACACGTAGACCAGATTTTCAGGGGTTAAGGCATTGATCTTTTTATTAAACCTTATACCAAAGACCAACGTGTCATGGCAAAACTTGTTGATGGGTCAGTTTCTTTCGCGCCGTTTTGAAAGAGACGTCATTTCTAACGGTGACACCTTCCGGTCGCCGATGCCTGCATGTCGTAGTCTCCGATACTCTCCAGAGAAAGGAAAAGACCTTCTAAAGACCCTTCAGCTCACGCTGGATCTGGCACCACTTCGAGAAGGGGCCATGACCGTTGCGGTACTGGCATGTGACGCCATCGGGCTTCAGACGACCGTCCTCGCGCATCTCCTGATAATCTTCTTGATCCCACTTCGTGAAACCCCACTTGCGCGAAACGTACACGCGCTGCCGGCCGGGGAACTTGAACTTCGCGCGTCGGAGGGCCTCGACAACGTTTTCTCGGTGTGCCTCTTTGGCGCGGACCGACATGATGATTTGGCCGATGTCCACTCGTGCTACGGTGCCTTGCGGCTTACCAAAAGCGCCCCGCATTCCGGTTTGCAGACGATCAGCGCCCGCGCACGATAACATTTTGTTGATACGCAGTACGTGATAGGGATGAAGGCGCACGCGAAGATGGAACGCATCCTGGGATAGATGAGAAAAGTATTGTCGTTTTCTTAATTAGTTCAGATTATTCTGCTAGCAAAGATTTTGTAGTTTGCTTGTTTGCTCGCTCGAGTTGGAGTTTGGATTTTTCTGGCTATTTATCAACTGGGTCAGTTTAAGATTCGCGGTGAAAGTGGTAGCTTGTTAATGCCACACGTTCCCTATGTAACTGTTTGGGACTCGTGCGTTTTCTACTTCGTTTGTGTCGTGCTTCAATGCAGCTATTTCGAGAAAAACAACAAATTATACTTTTGGACATTTTGTCGGCCTTAACGAACCTTTCCGCAAGTCTTTACAAGATACTTATTCGCACAAATACGCGCGGCTTCTAACGCCTCCGATGAGAGCTGCTCGAATTCTCGGGAAACCAAATGGACACAAAGTGGAAACTCATCGACACGGGCCTTCTTACGTCCGAGATCGTAGATACGTATCTTAGGATCGGGGACACCTCGACAGAAGCGAGATTTCGGGTACGGCTTGTTCTTACAGTAACGATAGCATCGCGCTGGGCGACGACCCATTTTGTCCTATAAAAGTCAATAAAATACACGGATGAATTTTTCAGCTTCACAGAGAGAGAGAAGTAAGCAAGTATATAAGACCAGTAAACACATTCAAAAAGCTAAATTGGGCTTGCAAACGTGCAATTTGTCAAGAATATGCTGTAATTTTTTTATTTAATGTTCCAGGCATTTGAGGCCCCATTGTCTGTACTATGACAGTGGGGTACTATGACTAACCAGAGATTGATATCGGATCGCTATGCTCCAGGTTTAAAGCTATGGTTTAAATGCTGAAGAACCTGTGTCAAGGATCCTTTGTAAGAATAATCTTCCTCGAGGCAGGCAAGCTGTCTTTTACGCTGTATCAGGCATTTGAGACCAGACATTCTGTTGACGATCTTTGGGGAGATCTCCTCTTCATGACTAATCAGCGTGTCTACTGGAACCCCTATGCTCCAGGTTCAAAGTCAGGAACAGACCAGAAACCTGTATCAAGGTCCCAGAATTCTAACAACTCTTCAAGGCAGGAGTCCCCAAGACAGAAGACCATACAAGCTGCATGCAACTGTCTGCTCTATGTGAGAGGTAACACCCAGGGACAACGTTTGGGCCTGAACAACGGCAAATATTACGCGAAAGTAGAATACCGCTAGGAAATGTATTTGATGGCCATATATTTCCAATATCGATATGCTTAGTAACTATCTGTTCGAGTCGTGTCATTTTAGTTAGCTTAATAGATTTTATTTCTATGGCTCCAGCAGCTAATGAAGTAGCGGAAAACTGTAATTCCCGTACACACAGTATACTCCACGGCACGTTAGTATGCTGTGTGACATAAGCACATCCCGAATGGAATTAAAAATGTCGACTATGTCTAGCATATGTGTAGCATAATCTTCACTATTCGATGGCTAATTTCAAAAATCACGCCGCGTTATACACTCGTTGGCTCAGGCAACTTAATGTGATAATTTCCACTAAAAGAGGCGGTTGCTTTTGGGAAGTCACATACCGACAAAATTCAATCACAGTATTGCTACGACGTACTAACTACGATGAAGATCACTCTGTTTGCATATCATATTTGCTTGTATTATATGCCATCATTGATTCTCTTGCCCACGGCACACTGACATACTTGAAACAAGCACGACATTCACGCAAATTTCATACCTTTGGAAGCGAGCCACGTGTGGCTCTCGACTTCCAAGCCAAAAGAAACCCTAACGGGAAGTGTGCCGCAGACGATCAAAACTGAAACCACTGGGAGCACAAAACAACAAGCGACGATACTAATTCAAATTATTGGCGGGTAAAATGTCGTGCTTTGTAAAATATTTGGTCAATATTTACTACAACTTCGCCATTTCCTTCAAGACTTTTCTCACCTTAGGGTTTCTAACTAAAGAAATTAAAAAAACACATGGCGATAAATGGATCAGCGGTCGTGTATATGCAATGACTGCATAGCACATTAGTGCGTGTAAGTTATCCATTGTGAACTTTGTGATTTCGCACGATTTCTGAATGTGGTTTTTGCCTTCAAATGTGCGCTTTTTCACCGAAAGAGTCATTAATCTCGTTTCTACACACTTTGCATGGCACTGTTTTAAATAGAAGTACTAAATGTTCACTATAACACACCGAAACTTCGCCGCACGGGTCCTATTTTTTGAAGTATAATAAACTTACTTCGGAGTTATTTACTTGAATGTTAGCAAAATAAAACGAAATGCCTTAAGAACTTTTGATTCAATCTATTTTTGGAAATGTATTTTCTGATTGTGAAACTTGAGTAGGAGTTTTGTCATTGCCCGTCCTTCCCTTGCATCGGCTGTAAAGGTGGAGAAAAATATCGCTTATTTTAACTCAACAGTTCTACAAATCTGAACGCATATGCCTACATTTTGTTTGAGAAATCGCACCACATTTTTTAGGTTACAATGAGGGAGGAAGTATAACCTAATATAATCTTCGCGGTATTGAAACCGTGGAAGGGCACGGTTCTAATACCGGCCGAAATTTCGATAAATCAATTATTATACCATCTCTAATTTAGAAGAAAATCTGAGGTAATACTTAAAAAAAAGAAATCGGAAAGGAGTCGTCCAATATGCGTCACAGCACAATGACAGTTGACTTATATTCAGCTGTAACCATTGTTCAACTCTATTAGCTGCAATTGTAATTGCTAATATTTTCTGCGTGAATGAAGCTTAGTTTTTTTCTCTAGAAATTTCTGGTGAGCGGCACATCTTTTCGTCCGCCTGCACAAAACTGAAAGCCGTAGGCCGGATGGCCGTACCCTGATAACACATCGATAAACAAACAAATCTTCACAACACGAAGGACCTTCGATATCTTCCGGCCAACGATCTTTAAGATGATATATGAAAGAATATCACGAATTCGAAGAGACAAAAAAAATTCCAACCAATGACTTTTCACCTTTTTGTTTTATTTGCGAATTTGACATTAAGTTTCTGCATGCACATTAAGGGTCTAGTAGCATTCATTGCATGTTATGGCAGCAGGTTGGATGTTAATATACAGTTATAATGGCTCATTCAATTGAATTTACGCGAGTGTTTAGTTATAGACTCTTCAGCAAAACGAAGTGTCCGGTCTTGAAAACATTGAAGCTCTATAACTTTTTATTTACCCATGGAAAACGTACGACATTTTCTAAATATTAGTCGTAATATTTTTACCATGTTATAGATGTAACTCCAATGGTTGACAATAAAGCAAGAAGCGAAGAATATCATTGAACGCCAACGTTGATAGCGTGGATAGTCATTGCCCTATCGGTGCTGTTGTCGTTAGGTTCATGTCGTCGAAGAGGTCGTTGCCACAGGTGTGGCTAGCACCGCGACCGGTTGCTCACAGTAGACGCAAGGGGCAAGGGCCGCGCCAGCGATAGTGCTAGGAGCTCGAGCGGTCCCCTGCTCAGAGGTCCACTGTAACACCCAGAACCGAAAGCATTCGCTATGGTACGACCTTCGACAAGAGGAGTTCGCGCAAAACACCTGGAGCAGTCAGAACACGCATATAAGTGGTTAAATAGCAAGTAACGCGAAAAACATTAGCGAATACATTAAGAAGAATCTACCTTGGTACTTGAAAAATGGTCACTGCTCCGGTATATTACTTACGTCAGGTATCTGTTCATGGAGTCGGTAAGCATAGCAAATGGCGCAAGTGATATCAACCTCTGAATCTTCCTTACTTGTCACCAGGCGTAGTTCGTCCCCTAACGTTGACCTGTTTTGACAAAAGGCATAATAAGCAAATAGTAAAATATGCTATTAGCGACGATTGACTATTAGAATATGTTTGTATATTTTTTGAAGTAGTTGTTGATACAAACCTTAGATTATCCAGGATGTCTTTTCGCGGGTCCCATTTGCGTGACCACTCCGAGCGGCGTAATATCTCTCGAAGGCCTCGACCTGAACTCGGGCAGCCTAATAATTCTAACTGAAATCAGTCGGTTGATTAATTAACGTTATACACTGTAGGGATTACAGACGTTCGGCTTTAATTTGTACGTATCCTACGTGACCTCTTGACAACAAGGTTCTATAATGCTAAAAAGTTCCTAATGATAATATAGTCGCTACCACCTTTCGGGGGATTACAGAGATAAAGATAAATCCAGATTCTTTGTTAGAGACAACAGATCTTAAGAGGCATACAGCTTTTTTTAGATTCAGACTAATTCCCTTCGAAGGATCCAATCAATACATGAACATTGAACCCTTTGAATGTATTGTAAGGCTCACAAAGGTGTTGCCAACGGCGGTATCTTTGATTGCCAAATTATAAGAAAACTTAATACAGAGCTTTGTCGCACATACATCATGTACGTGGTAAAGACCTTTATCGCATAAGGAACCATTTGTCATCTCAGTCTAGCCAAAGGTCTTTATCACGTCGGAAATCTTTTCTCACTCTATAGGGTTTGCGCTAAAATCTTTGTTTCTAGACGGAATGGTCTTGTAATTTGACGTCTGTGCCGCCGAGTCAGCTACGTGTACGTGCAACATAGTGTGCAAATGTTGATGTACACTACCAGTGGGGGCTTCCCTGGGTGAAGTGGGTTCGTAAATGTTATCTGAAGGGCAAGCGAATCTTCCAGTACCACGCGCCGATAAAATTGGCGTAGATCTGACGGGTCAACAATCCATGCCGAAGAGTCCAACGCTATTCATCCAGACGCAAAACAAGCAAAGACGTAAACATTAAATCCGAGTTACCTCAAGTTCGTCAGTTATAGGTTAAAACTGCCACAATTGTTGTTTGCCAATAGATAAATATGCAAAATTGTACAAACATTGTTTTCAGCCACTGTATAGAAAGTGGTGGAAAAATGACAATTAAAGGACAATAAAATTAATAATTTTTAAACACTCACACCGAAGGGATTGGTAGAACGGTTCTAATTTGTTGACGAGATCCTTAAATACTGCGAATGCATCAGCCACTTCGCGGGGTTGGCACAGAGCAGGATTTTCGGCTAGAAGCTCCTGCGGAATCGAAGCGCACAAAACCCGACCTTGGAGCATGTCGTAGGTCATGTCCATACCTGCATCATAAATCGACCACAAAGTAGCGATATACCACCCGTCAACTTTTCGACATGTACGCAAAGATATGTACGCATGTCTTTCTCTGAAGTATATAGAAACATAATAAAAATATGTATAGTCAAAGGAATAATCACAGAATTCTGCTAAAGTGGGTGTAGGGATACATTTCGCCAAATCTGCCCGTATCGTCTCTTAGCTATCAAGTCTGAAATCAAGTTGAAACGGTATTGACAAAAAGCTAACGTCGATCAATTAAGAAAATCTTTATCGTATCTGGTTTCTCTTGAAGTTTCTAACCGCTTCTTCATTTCTTCTAATGTGAACTTAAGGAAAATTGTATTTACTCTCTAGTAATACCAACAACCCTTGCTCATAAAAAGATCTTCCCTTAAGTATAGCTTTCAACTTAATACAAGCAAGTGCATACTTAATACAAGTGCACAAACCACAGTGTGTAAGTGTTATAATATTTCCATCGATATCTTTAAGGTGTTCCACGCTAATTGTTGAGTTAAAATGATCAAGAAGTTGACGGTATGCCCTCGACTTTGTAGCATGACAGGAGCTTGGAGCGACTCTTCCTACCACACGCAAACTGCTGTCCTCACGGGGTTTCGCGATCCTGCAAAACGTCAACATATATATATATATATATATATATATATATATATA
>MNPL01000125.1:0-13647 GCA_002081605.1 Tropilaelaps mercedesae
TATATATATATATATATATATATATATATATGTGCTCTATGGTGCACGCGGACGAAGCCATCGCGAAAGGCTGCCATCAGATAGCACGCCGACGTCATGATCAAAAACAAGCGACGAAGAAACAAAATGGAGAAGCGCCCCCGCCGTCCGCTACAGAGCGTCGAATCAACGGCGCGCTAAAGCGAAACAAACAATCAAGAAACACAGCTCACTCCAGTCAAAACCGTCGTGAGAAAAGGAACAGAAAAACAGTTGCAAGAACTGCATGTAGTAGACTTAGAAAGATAGGAACGTAGACCGAACGCGTGACGAAAATGGCCTATAGCGGAATCCGAGAAATAACGAATCAAGAATAAATCGATAAAGGTAACCTAGCCGAAACAGCTATCCCGTTATGGCAGTTAACCTGGGCTCGCCTGCCTGCCTACGAACCTGGCCGAGAACTCATCGTTTGGGCGTTCGTCCCTTCGTACGAACGAAGAAGAAAGGCCCTTACGAACAGTTTACAAACTGACAGCAGCGCGAAATGTACTCACACATCGGTGTTTGTTTGTGCGTCAGATTGTGTATTTGTGTCTGTGTGTGTGTGTATATATGAAAAACTCTGCAGCCGGACATCAGTATGAGATGCTGTCTACGAAAGGGGGAATTTTACGGGTTTCTATGGAAGTGTCTAACACACGTGTGAAATTCGGCCTATCTAGGTGTGTACTTTTCCGAATATATCGTCGATATCCCCATCTGGTACGATATAGAACATCGTGTAGAGATTGATAGTTCGAGAAATAGAAATCTTAGAAAGCATTTGTTCCCTCATGTCAGCCAAATATATATATATATATATATATATATATATATATATGTGTATTTTTAGCTCAGAGCATAAACGCGTCGAAATGTGCATAGTTCGTTTAGTTTTGCTTTACTACAAAATCAAATATCTGACATATGATTAGTACCTAGGACTGTAGGTCGCACGATAAACGCGTTTCTGTATCGATCGAGCCAAGCAAAGGTGGATTCTTTCGTTCGAAGTCAGTGTTATTCCGCATTATTTTGTTCGTCGTCCGCATGAGAATATGTTCAGGGTCACCCTCACCAGTCGGTGCTCATTCACCGAAGCACAAAGTGAGCCTTCTTTCTAGGGCACTGAGCCGACCGAAGCATATTTTATTCGTTAGGTAATTACACCTAACTGATGGGAGGAACATGACGGAAGCTATCGCACGCCCAGGCAGATAGGTTGTGCCCCCGTTAAGGGACATGGCACCCCTTTGCTTCTCATCTTCGGGGTTTAGCCATCGTGCTCGCATGATTGCATGACATGCTAGGCGCGGACGACATTCGTGCGCGTCTGGCGAAGGGCGGAAGACGACACGAAGCAAACGACGACGCCGCCCAGCTGAACGCTCAGACCGACCGAAGCTCCCGATCAGGCCGGGATGACGTTTTGCTTTGCGAGCCTGTCAGATTTCGTTCGAACCTGTAGCATTGCCATTCTGCCTTACAAAGTCAGTTGGCACGCTCCGAGGCACGAGGCCTCAGATCGCCTGAATGTTCATCCTGCGCCAGCCCATAGATAACGCGGCATCAGCCCGCCATGACAAAGTGTTCTCGAAACGGCGAGGCCATGAGTCTTTCGGTGGCCGTAGATCGCGTTTATAAACGCCGAAGATAATTTTTCGACATGACGTACAACTCTGGCGTTGCTTTCGATTCGAACGGAGACCCACGAATATTGTGAATCGTGTACGATCATTGAAGTCGCTGTACATCTGTTAATACTGTTGCTACTGTTGTTACTGCTATTGTTGTTGCTGCTTATCACTTCTCTTATTTCGAATTTATTCAGGTGAAGTACACAAAGTCTGTGAAAGGTCCATATGGGACAATGCCACCGACAAGTAGGAAATATTATTTAAAGCACATCCGTCTCTTATATGCCGTACAGATGTTAACCAGTAGAGTTCTCATTTTGTGCAGTCTGCCACGCGACGCTGGCTGGCTCTTGGCGTTTGCAGCTTTTCACGAACTGACGCTCGCTGGATAGCAAACTTTTCAAAGTGTTTGTTAAGAATCATCACACAGCCGAACCGGTTAGCGAGTACGAGTCCATCGTCACCTTTCGAGCATTCCTTTTAGCCTGGTCAAGACTATGCCGCACCAATCGCCGCTACGGAAGCTGCACGAATCAATTTCGCACGCGCGCGCGAAAAAGAGATATATATATATATATATATATATAACGAGAGAGATAGGAGGAGAAGAAAAGGAATGAATCGGTTTAACATCTCAGCAGCCTTTCGGCGTCAATTTGAGAAATCGAGTGGAAACAACTTTTTTTTTGTCGCGAGTGAGTGCAAGCGCATTCGGCAAAGGCGTTGTTTGACATACAGATCTTCAATCAGCTACCCTGACCATCGTTACGAGCATCATCATCATCACCACCCGAAGATCCCTCGTGAGAAATGGACCCGTTGGTAAACGAACGTCAAACGCTATCTGCGAAACGATTAGAAATCACTGAGAAACTAAGCTAAGATTGAGCAACGGAAAAAAGCGCAC
The DNA here is from genome assembly GCA_002081605.1 of Tropilaelaps mercedesae. Lineage (NCBI taxonomy): Eukaryota > Metazoa > Arthropoda > Arachnida > Mesostigmata > Laelapidae > Tropilaelaps > Tropilaelaps mercedesae. The sequence goes on from MNPL01000125.1 coordinate 2,566, forward strand.
AGTCCCACTGGTACAGCAACAACAAGTCCGGTCCAGCAACCTGTCGCTCTCTCGGACAGTCTCCGAGGTCGAATTAGGCGTTTCACGTGGAATTCGTGTAACGTTCACTTTTTCCCTCCTTAATTCCCTGCCGGATAGAGCAGAAAATGAGGGAGCACGACGAACTAACGGAGCAATCTGATACGTACGCGCGGGCTGACCAAAATGCTCACCAGCATCTTCGACGAATTCCGATGACACGGTTGAGGTGAGTCGGTCTTTTTTTAAACAAGCGAATCGCGCACGGACCAGCTTTAATTACTAATAGGTAGACTCGCTATGTTAAGGCCCCCAGCACCTATCGGGCTACACACTCAACAGCGACTAGACCAGACGGCGCTTAACATGTTGCATCGACAAGCGGTCATCCTATCTCTGCTAAAATGTACGCTACAGCCATGCAGAGGAAGCTGACCAGCAACGCCTTGTGAGACGATTTCCCACCGGCGAGAAGTGGCCGCAAGGTAGCCTCGATATCCGACACCGAGCGCTAGAGCAGAGACAGCGTCGACACATGATGGCGAACGCGTATCAGGAGACAGACGATATGGGGCTGAGTGACACGCTGCGAACGCTTTTGGCGTCGCGTGATAATAAAGTGGAAAACAATGACAGTACCCCGTGCCCGGCCGACGATGGACCAGATATCAGCAGGCAAACCTCCGTAAATCACGCCAATCGCCGCGGAAAAGCCGCTTGCAAAATGCCGCAAATACACTTGGAAGATACAGCCCAAGAAGATAGGGTCTTCCTCTCAAACAGTTTCTGCCTTGCTGGAAATCGATCACAGGACATTTCGTTCTGTGTGCTAAGAACCGGTCTCTGTCGAGCACATGACACCTGATTATAGGTAGACAGACACACCAATCAAGACAATATTAGCGCCTAAAAGGTCCCGTTAGGTTGGCGCTCTATTCCACTATGGCGGGATGGATGACAATGTAGGTGCTCAACGCCAGGACCTTGGCCGAAATAATTGTCAATGGGCAGGTCGCAACTCGACAGCAAATGAACTCCACGAATGCTATGGAGACCGTACGAAGGCTGTGGCCTCTGCCAGCTATAATGGCCGAAAAGCAGGCCACTGCGTCAGGACGAACTGTTTTTGGCAATTTTGAAGCCAGTAAAGGGTTTGCATTGGCTCTTTCCGGCTTCCCTTCGTCTCTCCACCGCTTTTGATGAAATATCCGCCCAGCGAAGGGGGCGGCGGCGGCGGCGGCGGCGGCGGTGGGGTGGTAGCAGAAAACAAACCCCCTTACACCTCCTGCGTCATAGTAGAATCCCCACAGAACTCCCGACGTGCTATCCGAAAACGACTATTGCCCTACTCAGGCCGCCACTCCGGCCTCCGATCATCGAGAGAACGGTCCACGACGAGGGCGTACATTTGCCTCTAATAGAACAGAAGTATCACAGACGCCTTCCCGTTTGCCCCCTTCCTTGTTCGATAGTGTAGTGACGGTTTTAGCGAGGGGGACGGCGGTGGCGACGGCGATGAGAGAGACGGTATACAACTGAATGGGCCTGCAATGGGGTCGAACAATCGACCGGCGCTCTTTCGCTTCTACCAGGGGCTTCAACTCACGAATTCGGGCGTAAGTGTAGCTTCTGGGGACAACGGTAACCGAAGGATCGCCTAGTGGGGGCAGCGGCGTCAGCAAAGGGCAGGGCAAACAGCCGACGTTACCGAAGGGGCCTCCCTCGGCCGCGGTCCAAAACCCCGGACGGATTATGCTGGCCGCTTATTCGAAACAATGTCGCTAAACTCAGCCTGATCGAGCCACGTAGATGACTATCGATGTAGCCGATGCAGATAGACAGACAACTCTTTAGGAAAACGCTGCCTGCCATTAGCCCCGACCAGACAATCAGGCCCCCCATCTCACCAGACTATGCAAACGGACGAACGTGTCTAACTCATGTGTGGCTGTGAGAGCGACTTTTTCCACGTGCTGATGTCTATGCTATAGGAAGTGACGCTCATTCGAAACTTAGGCCCTCTTTTCGCCTGCTGTAGTATCTCTAGCGATCAGACTCAAAACAAACGTCCTTCCTTGAATTTCGACATTTTTGTCACTCGAAGAATGCAGCCGTGCAAAGCCGAAGAGGTCGAGGTGAGCATCTAGGAGATGAGTGTACTTCAAAATCACCTGATATAGATCCATCATGAGTGCTTCGATAATGGAAGGTACCATTATTATTATCATTATTATTATTATCATTATTATTATTATTATTATTATTATTATTATTATATCTAACTGTAGACAGCAGTAAACACGTTGGTCTCGTAGGTGTGTGTACATCTCATGTATGCGAATGGCATGCAAAATATCGCGTGCAAATGGTTGTGGGGGTAAAAAAATTTCACGAACTTAATTGCGAGAAGTTCGTTCTTTGTTTTTTCAACTGTCGTGCACGTATTCCTCATCCGACCTTCGTCTAGAAAGCTAGGCTGTATTCCAAGATACGTGAATGCTTCCGGTTCCGGCCACGGACATATCGCTCCTCAAAGCAGGCGGTATTTTCCTCATCGACGTGAAGTATACGTGACGGAATTTCGCTTATTTCATAACCGTAAGAATGATTATGCTGATCTAATTTCTAACAACACCAGCCGCATCGTTTTGATATGAACAACAGCGGCGTTCCTAAGCAGTGGCGTGTATCGTCCTTGTTCCTCTGTAGAACTGTTGGTAAGCACATTCAAAGCACAACTCGTGTAAGCTTCCTCAACGAAAAGCCGTGACACGCACACAAAGTAGATGAGTGCGCAAGTTGCAACATTGTCGCGAAGATCAAGGCTGTGCTTAGGCCACCACAGTCTGCAGTTTTGTGCTCGTTTAGCCGTTGGAAACTTTAAGAACAGCCTCAGCCTACAGGATATCAGGTGGTTTAGTGAGAGATTTACTGGCAGTTGCCTCAAGGAATACAAAGGAGTTAGAGAGAGAGCGAGAGAGGAGTTGATAGAGATGAGGTACAAGCGAAAGCAAGTATGGCTCCCTAACCATAAGAAATGCTGAGCACTGAGGAGCTACCGCAGGATTGTCCCTCAAAACAGTGCCCATGGATCCTGCGGGTCCAATCGGCGCCAAACCCCAACAGCCTGTCACGAGCCCCACTGCGTGTTTATTGCTTGTTCTCCAAACATATTCATTCGAAGATACGTCCATACAAGCACCAGCGAACCGTTTCCATCTCGCACAGCATCGTCAGCCGTCGGGCCATTACTCGTACGCCACCAGCAGAGAGACGCAACGAACTGCGGCTATCGTTGTCGCTGCCGACGAAACAATTAGGTTCATGTGCTTGACATAATATATATGTATATATATATATATATATATATATATGTACTATTCCGCTGTACGAACTTGCATCGTTCTTTAGTGCGGCTGCCTTGCGTCGAGATAGCAATAATGGCTTTATTGCAGAGAGTACAAAGAAAGACGAAAATGATATTGCGACTGTCTCGCCTAGCTAGCGCCTGCCATGACTGACTTCCGTTGATTGTCGTAAACGGCGTCTGACCAGTCTGCTCAGGGTAGCGACCGATCGACCGACCGACCGGCAGATTGGCTCTGTGTTCTGAAGAGTCTGAGCAACAAACGCTCCGCGGCTGTCGACGATGCAGCATCGCATTGCTAAGCTTCGCACGAAGCTCTGAATAGCAACGCCGCGTCGGGAACTGATAGGACAGGCCATTCGCGCTGGACAGACCTCGTTATATATTTAGTTCGTCGCTTTCGTCGTGTGCTGCTGCTGCTGCTGCAATGGCCGCCGCCGCTGCCTATTCTACAGGTCGCTTGTATAGGCGGAGAAAGTAATAGAGAATCTACAGATCTTGGCGCACATAGCATCACACACACACACACACACACACACACACAGACGTATATGTATGCACACCTTTCCAACCTGCCCTACTGGGGCCATGCAATGTTCGCTACCTCTTCCATTGTTTCAGCCACCAGCTCTATCTGTTCGGTACTCCGTTAGAGTGACACGCGTCTACGGCGTCCGCGGAACTAAAAACGCACGCGCCTCATCAGACTCTCCGACAGACACTCTGACATGTGGACGACCCTCGGAAATACGACCTGCGTTGGGTACAACTCGTAGGTGTGCGCACACACACACACACACAAACGTGTGAATATCCGTGAATGCGCACAGGCCGAACAAAGGCCGAACGATTGTCGCCTGGTTAATGGCCAGACGACGCTAAACTCATGTTTGCCCGGCGTGGTCGAGTGGCGTTCGTCTATACCGAACCTAATAGGCCTCATAGGCCAGCCATTTCTACGGCGCCGGACAACGAACATTGAGAAGATGGACGAATAAGAACGGTTTGATACTGTACCATTAATCGCCATAGGCTCGCGTTATCTGTCGTCTTCGAGCGCTTCGGCTACGCGCGGCCGTGCGCACAAGCACCCTTCGTTGTGTGCACTTGTCAATTTGTACGCGGTTGTCTTCAGACCGGCGTGCGGTTTTGTCCTTTAGCCTCGTCGTTCGGCGTTTTGCTCTACAATGGCGTCGGTAGCCGGGAAACATTCGCAGTGTCGCTTAGTAACGCCTATCGCCGTAGCTCACTCGGGTGTAATAAATGAATAAACGAATTCTATTTGGCGAGGCTGTGCCTGATGACCAAGCAGGTCGTTATTGCTAATCGACTATGGCCTCTTTCATTTGTTGTTGTTGTTTTGTCAAGGCGACGAAGGACACCACAGGGCGTAGCGATTAAGAGGATGGAGAACCATGGACACTTGCGTGACGCACGAAGGCCACCACCACCACCACCACCACCACCACTCACCAAATCTCGCGCGGTTCGTCACGAACTTCACTAATGTGCGTCGCTGTTTCGTTGCTACGAGTCGGCGGCTACGAACGTGACACGAAATGACATTGCACAGCGACACCGAAGCCATCTTGTCAACAAGAAGACAGCTGAGGTTTTGCCACTAGAACGGAGAGAAACGAAGGGGGTTTAATCTGTAGCGGTTAAGCAATTATGCAGCTGTAGCAGGATAAGTAATGCCTGCGGATTTCCGAGGAGAACGCGACGGCTGGGAGTGCGCTGAATGCCAAAGCGTCTGCGATGAGCGAAATGGAGCGACGTTGTCAACATCTGTTTGTTGTCATCGGTGGAGTAATGTTGAGCACATCAGCACTCACCAGAGATGTGCTCACGCCAGTCTGGCACAAATAAAAGGACGGCCAAGGACGCAGCGGGACGGAATTCACTCGGGACGGGAGCGTCGCATGGGAACACGCCATCTTGTTCAAAAATCTTCTAATGGGTATTCACGTAGTTGGGTCGTTTGTATCGGATCAATTTATTTCGGGGAAATTGTTCAGACTGCGCTGCGGGCAGACTTCACATTCACCGATCTTTTTGCGCGACACACAAAAGCCGTAGGCTAACGAGGAATTTCGTTAATACCAGTCGAATACCTTCGAACGACTTTTGTCGAGAAAAAAAAAAACAAACAGAAACAAACAGAAGGCTCTACACATGGAGAACGTACACCGACTTTCTAGACTTTCTAGGCGCAAATCATTTTAGTGTCATGCGTGCTTCACTCACATCAAATGTAAGCCATCACCGAGGAAGGGGCATCGTCAGGTTTTTCTAATGGCTTGTCCCGGACGCGTGAAATAACGTGAAATGGCTCTGTCCAGATTTACATGAAGAAATTCGCCTATCGAGCTCGCAGCATCGCGGAATAGCATCATCTGACTAGACCCTCATGCGTACCAAACAGACAACTCAATTTCATAGCGAAAGTTCGCCGTTGTACGTGCGTCGTCGCTAAGGGAACCTCACACGAGCTAGCCGAAGGACGAAGACGAGCAATTCTAGTATTCCCAAGTGAAATTGCCGGATAGGATTTTCTGAATGGACGATGAGCAGGACCTATTCTGACAGAGCTGCCGAAGCAGCGACATCGCGCCTCGAGGGTTGCTGACGCAATTGTTTATGCACATACACGCAGAGACAGGACGAAACTGTCGTGCAAAGTGCTAATTTGACAATGGGGTGGCATTTCGTACGACAATACTATGAAGTTGTCCTTCCTAACCGACAACTGGCAACATTCTCAGCATAAGCCACACAAGTCGACCGCGCATAGCAGAAGCAGAAGATGGTTGAAACGCTGGCGTCTCACGGCCAACACTGTTAAGCCTTAACAACAACAACAACGAACAACACAAATTCACTGCTGTAGTTGTTACTCGCCGAAGTCGGGTTTGTGCGGAAATAGGTGCTGGTGCTGGGGGGAAGTTGTGACGATGCGGTGAACTTTAGTTGGCCACCGAGGCTGCTGGATACAGACGCATTGGCCGTGCGGACAGCGACATGATCGGTGATTCGGTTGTTATATCAAGGAAACCCGACTATATAAAGGTTATATGAATATAATGAGAAGCAGGAAAACTCTGCATGAGCGTCTCTGTTCATACCTTTTTCTCTTGGTAGTCCCCTTATGTATATATATATATATGTATATATTTCTAGATGTATATTTTGTATGTGTGCGCGTCTGAATAGTATCAAGCGACGTGTCCGTCGCCAGCGTCAATAGAGTGTGTTGGTCCGATGGCTCATTTGTGACAGGACATGACCAGCAGGTACACGATACGTTATTATGGGGTATGCAGCCGTGGGTAGGGAGGGACAAACGAATGCACGTCTGAGTCGGCCAGTCAACAGAAGTAGTAGAGTGGTGATGTGGTCGACAGGTATACGACTACATCGAGAAGGTATAACGAGAATGCATTAGGATAAGGCCGAGAGAAAGCGAGAGATTATGTAGGTTGTAGCTGCGCAATTAGAAGATACTGATGTTGATTTGATGGGGGTGCTGTGCTGGTGCTGTTACCGTGTGTTTTACACACACACACACAGACTTTGTAGACGACAGCATGATATCCATGACACCAGGTTAGTTCGAGCATGCTTGTCGATGCCGGCCATGCTGCCGCAGGAATCATTCATCACATTGGTCGTGGACGCGGTGGACCTACTTCGAATCGATGTAAGTAATAGCAGCACATAGAGGAGCAGAAACCGCAGCGACGACACCAGCGGTGACAATAACAAACACCACGAAGTAACAACGGCCCAAGCACGAGCAAGAAGCCAACGTAAGCGACGGCAATAGCAAGCACAGCCGCCATGGTCACTCGCTTCGTCGTTACTGAAGCCGCGATTATTTCGGGCCACAACGCACAGCCCTCAACAGCACCGACTGCTCTAGATAGGCAACAATGACAACAACACTGCTCGCCAACACATCGAACAGCTTCGATAATCCGACCCAGCAACGGCCACAGCCAACAACTGGATGAGGACGGCGAAACCCCATCGGCGCACGCACACACAAATAAATGCTCGAGGAGGTAACAATATCAACGTTTACATCAAACCCACTAGTATACGGTGGACCCGCACCATCAACAACGAGCAATAACAATACCGAAAAACAATGACGACAACAACAACAACAACCACAAAAACAATCGCAGCAGCAGGAAGAAAACCTGATTAAGGACATAGTTCACTCACTGGCAAGGCACCTGCCATACAGATCGGCGGGCCACCTTTTCTTTATGGTTGTTAATGATATTGTTGTGCTTGTTGCCACCGCCGCCGCCATCGAGCTCTAATATCGTCAACGTTGTTTTCCTCTCCACGAGGCGCTTGTCATCGGCGGCGGCTCCTTTGTGTGGCAGGTGCAGGCCCACCGACCCGATTACACGACTCTGATACATAGGAAGCGCAGTTCGTCGGCCGATCAAAGCACAGCCCAGATTGCGAACAAGCTCGACCTCGGGGCCATTACCGGCGAGCGACACACAATCGCTGTAACCGGGGTCTCGCTACCACACACACACACAGGCAAAACAAGGACATGGCTGCCAGGGGCAAATCAGAAAGGTTCACGGTCATGACTACGCCACTGCAGCAGCAGCAGTGCTTGATGATGACGAAGATGATTACGATTGACGATAGCGTCAATCATTGATCACAACAACGCCAACATTTGAACTAAAGACGACGACGACACCTCGAGGGCTATGCACTCTCACGAAGTCCTCTGACGAATACGAACGAGACCCGATGAAGAATTCACAAAGTGCATTTTGCATACGTCTCCCGTATGTGCATCGCAACGAACGACATTGAACAACGCAGGCTCAGTTGCATACGTTACGAATCTACGAGAAATAACTGTTCGATAAACGAATGCCGACCTTTGTTCCGGCGTGCGCAGTCGAACGAAACATTAGCCGACCGCAAAATCGAATGGATAAACCGATAAGAAACGAGCGCTTTTTCTAGTGGTCCACTGGCTGAACGTCCGCTAAACGAGACGCGATGCTGCCCGGACGGAGAACTTCGACATGAAGAATTCACGTGAACGAAAACGAACGATTCGCTGCTGCTGTGATAACTCGTTAGTGCGCGTACGCTAGCTCTATTATTGGACGCACACTCGACGGAACAGCGCATATTTAACGCCACAGCTGATACGGATACGTTGCACGCACGCACGCACGCACGCACGCACGCACCTCGTACCAGAGCGTTCACCATTTGTCTGCCCTTGGACGACGACGACGACATGTTTGTTAACTATTAGCAACAGTGTGCGGAGCATAACAGTTCAATGGTAGAATAATCCGGGCGCCATCTTAGCAGGACGCAAAGCTGCAATGAGGCGCCACTTCGGTAGTTGTGTAAACAAAACCGTATTGAAGGTCGCCATGAGAAGAAGGCGCATTCTGTCGGATCGTCGACATGCGTCGGATCTGGCCGTTATGCTCGTATTATGCGCGGGAATCCTTTGAAAATCCGATTGGCCGTAAGCTATTTTCGTGCCATCGAAAAAATAGACGAGACGTTATTATCGCGTATATATGGCTCTTTTGGGGGACGGCTGAACAAACTGAACGAACGCGATGGAAGTTCGAGGGCGGGGGACATTCTCGTCTGTCGCGGAAGTCCACGACCGTCAAGCAGTACGGCAGAAAGTGGTAGATAGGTCGGCGGAGGCCACTTAAGGCCACCTTACGAGTCCTGACGGATACAGACCGATACTGTATCCGGTCGTTACCTACTCATGAGCGGGTCCGTCGGTCGGTCAACGAGAAACCCGCCAAAGATCTCATTATCTTCTTCCTAGAAGTCCGCAACAGTCGCCAGAATTCTTCCAGCATCCGGCCAACGGGAGGCGAGCGCCACCGAAGACACTTCGGACCGACGGGCTGGAAGAGGTTAGCGCTGGGAAATCGTTCACTCGTCAAGTGTATCTTCCCGACCATCTTCTTGGCACACACGAACGAACGTGTAGTCGATACCGTTTGGCAGGACAGTGCGAACGGGGTCGGAGTGTTCGATATCTGCCACAAAGGCGCGTTTGTTCAAGCACACGAGGGTGTTCAAGGGTGTTCGCGTCAAGGAAGTTTTCCACTCGTCGGTCTCGTTCGCCGGACTCATTGGTCCAGTAGACGTGCGCATAGAATCACCGAGACACCGAGTAAATACCTCATTAATGGATTTTGTGTCGATCTACGGCGGCAGGTTCGTCGCGAGGTGTGTAGATGTACAGCGCTAGACGTAGATCCCGGCAACAGAGCGACGCCCGAACCCCCCCGGAACAGAGGCGGCCGGCCATCTGTCTTAAAACGAATCTGTACGCACTCAAGTCAGCAGAAGATGATGATGACAGAAGAATCATCGACCACTCGCGGCAACTCCAAACGCGAATCCGAAGATGGTCCGAAGACTCCTCGAAACGTGCAGCCGAATATCGATCAACTCCACGTTCGCGCCTGCCAGTAGTTGCTGGGGAGAAGAACGCCAAAGCGAGCGATAGAGAGAAACCCGTTCGCTCGCCTCTTGGGATCGTAGAAGAAAATACGGCTCGCGGTCATGGCTCGGGTGCGAAAGGGAGCTGCGACCCGGACCGCTGGAGGGATTCGGACTGGAGGCGGTATCACAGCGCTCCGGGGCTGGCGATCGCGTGAGATGCTCAAGTGTCTGGACGCTTGGCTGGCGGTGCCGAAGGGAACTGGTCACGGTTTGGGGGGTCGAAGAAATTGCGGGGATAAACGCGGGGGATGGCGTTTCATCTCACCACAGATGATTCCTTTCCCTGTGGACGTTCTCTCCAAGTCGCGTTTCGAGAGAGGGAGAAAAAGGAGATCTTCGTCTTTTTCTACCGGAGAAGAAACGAAGAGTTGCATTCGGTTTGCCGTTGGCAGGCGTTTCCCACTTCGACCACCCAGTGTGGCCCGACTACCCCCACGGGCGGCCAGCTAAGTCACCCCCACACCCAAGCTCCTCCTGCTCGTCTTCACCGTCGTCGTTCAAAGCCGTGACTGGCCTCTCAACCTTTTCGACGCCCCACGTCGTCTAGGCTTAACCATTTTTTCTCGGCAGGCTGCCAGCGAAAAAGGTCGGAGAAGAAGAAAGACACAGAGCAATAGAGAGGGAATTGTAAGCGGCATAGAGAGAGGAGGAGGAGGAGGAGGAGGAGGAGGGGGTGGCAGCGAGAGAGAGAGAAAGCTGCTTTCGTTGTGCGCACGAGGCGCGTGGCCGTGGACCCCCGCAGGGCGAACGGAACGCCAGGGAACGAAGGTTCGTTCGACGGAACCACGTTCACTGGCCGCGGCGGTAGCAGAAGCAGTGGTAAGCAGACGACGAAGGTGGGTAAAGTGAAAAGGAGTCGCTTCTGCGCACGCAGTGAGGGATTGTGCTGTGGCAGAAGGCGTCGGCCCGGGGGTCAGCTACCCCGACCGGCCCGCGCCGTTCCCCCGCGTCGTTCGCCGTTCCATTATAGCCAAACGAGACCCCGGCGTTGTGGCGATCTTGTGCGCGGCTGAGCACGATGCGATAGGCCTGGGTAAATCAAACATGGCGGGCGCTTTATGCTGCCTACGCCTCGAGCGACCAACCGACAGGGCTTAGTTATAGCCTACGCTGCGCCAAGACGAGCATTCTACCCGGAAAGTTCTCCTGTGGGTGGG
>MNPL01000128.1:0-51375 GCA_002081605.1 Tropilaelaps mercedesae
ATATATATATATATATATATATATATATATATAGTCTGCACGTCATTGGTGGCTTTTTGGAGATTCGTTCGAAAACTCCAGTGATAATCTTTGGCTATAGACTCACGATATGAGGAAAACCATTGCATCGACAGTGGCGTTCAGACGTCCATTCTTAGTACTAGAGGCAGCGCAATGGCAAACCGGCAACGTAGGTCAGAGTAGGACCAGCAATAGCAGTCGTGATTCATATATCACTATGCATACAACAGAAACACCAGACAGTTATAGCTGCAGCAGTCCTACGTTAGTCCTTATCCATGAAGCCAGGTAGCCAACCCACCATGGCTATCCGACCCCACAAACGGAAGAAAGTCAAGTCACCATCACCCTCAGATAGTTTCAGCCTCGACTTCAAAATCGAGCGAGCGCAAACGAAGCGAAGCGAATTATTCGTGAGAACTCATCGGCTCCTCCTTGAAAGGCGGAGCCACCGCTGCAGGCGGGGTTTTTGCCTTTGCTGGAGCGAGTGTACCAGCTGCTCGTCGTTGCAATACTTTAGTTTGCCGTTCGACTTGTCGGAGTCCATGCAAAGCTTTCGGGGCGATACATTGTGAATCGAAAAGCGGTAGTTCACTGCTCACCGAGTGACTGTCAACATTAGACTGAGCTAGTTTTATATATAATCTTTTACCAAGACCGGAAACGTATTTCACGTCGAGAGCTGTAGCTCTGGTGTTTAGGCCCACATGATGACAGCTGAAGAAAGTGCCGCTAATGCTACCAGCCGAGTACGTCCATTGCCCTTTGGAGGATATCCTTTTCAAGGTGCGTGTCATGCAATTCACCCATTTGCCTGTTCACTCTGCTGTACGGTTGTATCATCTCCACGTAATAACTTGGCTTGCTTTTTTGAGCATACGAGGCAAAATGCTTATCATGCATGACATTACTATTATTTACGTCTCTCTAATAAACATTTTGGCACTTTTTTTCGATTTTGTTAGTTGATACAAGATTATTTACTCAACAGGATTTTAGTTCATTCATGTTTACTTGTCTGTGCTCCTCAACTTTAAGATCACCGTTTTCTCAAGGTGTCAAGCTTCTCGACACCTATCTGTAATAAACAAAATAGAAACTACGTATAGATTGCATAACTTGTTTTCCTTTTTAATTCTAGACTGCGCTTATCGTTCCCAAAACAAAGAAACTCATTGATTACACAAGGAGAGCGCATCGAATTATCTTGACTCTTGCTCTTCATCCATTGAGGTGACTCATCCGGCACAGACTCCAGAATCCTCAACTCGTATGCAATGAAACTAAACCAGTCTAACTAAGCGCTCAATGCTTGAGCCGGCCACTGTCTGCATACATTTTTCCACATCACATTTAGCAAATTATTAGTTTATATTCAGTTCGGAGATAAATTTTAATATTAGTTCGGCTAAAAAAGTTAACGGTATGACTCCATGGGTTCCTCTACGTGGGTCCAGATGTAGAATTTAGAGCGTAAATTACTATATTTTAAATTCTGAGCTTTGTTTGATGATAGAAGCGTTTGCGTTAATGTATGTATTCTCGGTATACGCTGACCAACGCGTGAAAGTGGCGTGCTTATGACTGCTACCTTCTCAGCTAGTTGAAAAGTAATGTTATGCCTTATTGAAAGTCTCATACAAAGTCAGCATGAACATGTGTTAAGTCGTTTAGTTCGCGGGTGGCCACGTTGGGATTTCTAACGATGTCTAGAGCATTATCTGGTGGCATACGTTATACGATAGAGCTTGCATCCGCTTGAAAGTTTGGTGGATGTATGCGGACCTCCCAGCGCGACGATTGGTTTTCATGGTCGCCATTCTCACAGTGACACTACACTTCTACTCAGTTAGCCCTATAAGTAAGCGACGATGACCATGAAAACCAACCAGAAAGTTGACAATTGCCTTTTGCAATGAAAAACCTGCCATTCACTAAGAAAAAAGGCTAGGCACTGTTCTAGGGGATAGAAGTATGTCAATCCAGTGTTGTCTATTTGAACATGGAATTCACGTTAATGCATTAATATCAGCATGCTTTTTATCGTAGTTACGGTGTGTGACTTGTATTTTATCTTATGGCCGCAGTAGTTAAAAAAAACAGACGGCATTTCATGTCCGTGAAGAAGTCACACGACTAAGACTAAGTCGGTTACCTTTAAGATATTGTCGAATAGTGGTGATAACAATAACATGCGACCAAGGGCTCGAAGTAAATTTAAGGGAGAGTAGCTAGCGGTGCTATTGTGAATACAAATTGAAAATTATCACCTACGATGTGGGTGGCCCCCGCCGGACACACCTTACATTCGCTTACACTACACAAGTTGGAACGAGATTATGGCGTTGGGAGATGACAGGTGAAATTAGGTTGCTGCGTACAGTGGTTTGTTTAATACAAACCACTTCATGGCTTCATTCAGTCTTCGATTCAAGTATCGATTGATAAATAATTCATTTTGGCGTTGCTTCTTGAGTGTTCTCGGCCTGGCGTTGTGATTAACGTTGAGCGGTGTGAAGTGAGTATTTGATTTTTAATGAATAAAAATAGCGAAGAAACTGGGGAAGACTCGACAGAGTCGTGGTTGTCCTTCCCTTTGGCACTCGATGGACAAATGGACATTCTCTCAGCGGCTTGACGAACGAAAAGCGGGTTTTGTTCAGGGGCACTCGACGAAAGCAAATCACAGCAGCGCGATGCCTCATATGTAGGCAGTGAACTCTTGTGGTTGACTGCTGCAGTCGAGGGCTATTACCAGTAGTAGTAGCAATAGTGGTACTGCTGGGATTGAAATGTGCAATAAAGGATTGTATTACTAGTAGTAGTGGTAGAAATAGTAGACAGTGTCTGCGTCAGAATAACCGGAACACGGTGCTTCAGCCCCGGACCAGATGCTCCGGAAGCAGGCGAACAACACGTGGGCCAAGAAGAACTGGTGTGAGCATACTGAAATCATCGCCAGCAGATCTGACAGAACGATAACATGTCAAAATTTGTAGCAAGGCTTCTTCATATTTAAACAAACTTAGTGGAGCTCTCTAGTATGTTTCTTAATCAGCTCCAAATGGATGCACCGTAAAAAGATGAAGCTTGTTCTAACTATTCCTGCGGTTGTCTACACAGTTGTTCCTGGCAATTTTCAGTTCCGATCGTCGTTTATGGATTAGATGCAGGTATCGACAAATTTTGCTTATATCGCATAGTCTTTGTTGGTAACTTAGTCGACTATCGGTTTTTTTCAGGTCAAGGACGCGTCAACCAGTTAGGCGGAGTGTTTATCAATGGTAGACCTTTGCCAAATCATATTAGGTTAAAAATCGTTGAAATGGCGGCTTCAGGAATCCGACCCTGCCAAATATCTCGTCAACTACGAGTATCTCACGGCTGCGTGTCAAAGATACTCAATCGCTATCAGGAAACTGGCAGTATTCGACCAGGAGTGATCGGTGGCTCGAAGCCGCGTGTTGCGACGCCCACTGTTGAAATAAAAATCGAGGAGTATAAAACAGAAAATCCTACTATTTACTCCTGGGAGATTCGGGACCGCCTGATCAAGGATGGTATTTGCGATAAGAATAGCGCTCCTTCTATAAGCTCAATCTCACGGATACTTCGTGGAAGTCGTGCTTCCACTCCTGGAACGACTGAAGCAGGCAGCGATTCTGAAAAGGCTGCTCATTCTCATGCAAGTTGGGACAGCGATTTCTGTCGTCAGAAAGCTGATCACTCAATTCATGGCATCCTTGGCGGTAAGTTAATTAGTAAATAGTAATTTATTTATTCTAGATTTGTTAACTAATCTAGAATAAATAAATATGAAACATTAAAAACTAAATCAGACTGGCTCTTAACTGTGGAGTAAAGAGAAAAGGCTTTATGAACAAAATTTATTCCTAATATATAAAGTATGTAAAAACCTATAAAAATATTTTGCACTAGTTGGTAGGAGGCGTGAGTGTAGTCACCTAGACAAGCAGCTAAGCGAGCGCAAGCGAACCGTTGTTCGAGATCGGGAGTCAGCATGGGAAGGATCGCTATCTTTGTGGGGATAGGGCAGATGGGTCGAAAAAGGAATTGGACACGCTACGCATAATGACACAGCACAACATCGGATGCACGGACAGCTCCCCTTGCCAGGCTTGAACACGCTTGCATGTAGACGAGCGAACAGGGAATGTATGTGGGGTGCGAGGGAATGGGTTTGTCAGCCGCCCGCAGCAGCAGTAACGACGCAACGACCAAACGGGTCGACTGAACCGTTCTTTAGGCCTTTCTCCCGCAAATGTCTTCGTTTCGTCGTTGTTCAGCTAGCCGGCTGTGCGACTGGCTGGTAATTACTAAAACAGGCTAAAATGAACACCGGCTAATCCTGTAGCAATGAACCTATGTCCTACTTAATATTCGGCAGAAGCTACCTAGTGACTACCATCAAAGGATGGATACTTTTCGTATCATGGTGGCAGAAGATTTATCTGAAACCTCACATTAATCTCTACTGTAATTCTAGTTAACAGGACACAGCGGAGCTGGGTGGCTTTCCAGTTTAGGCTCATGTTGTGACGCATCGACAATACTCCAAGCTAGCACGTGGCTCCTTGAGCAATCTCAAGGGTATCAGGATATTTAGGAAAACATGTTGCGTTTTCTACCGAGGACATAGGGTGGCGTCTAAGCGCTCAACGCAAGTCTATAGCTTAGTCTTGTATGTTTAGGTCTGACAGGTGGAGGCAAAGATTTGTCTCAGCGGCCATTCCTTTATCGATTACAACGACTACAACGTCACTCTGTCTGGTCATAATGGCGAAGAAAAATGTTAACCTTATCGGGTTTATGCTAAATGTCAGAAATTAACCTAAAAGCTTAAAAACTTTTAAAGCCAGATTCTGTAATCTGCTCTTTTAATATACGGCATTAAGTCTCCTGCGAAACAAGATGACTCTAGTGTTTGAATCTAGAAAATTTAAGTTACTGTCATTAGCGATCTAAACAGGACAAAAGGCTCATATGGTCATTCGCAACATAATGGTCGCGCTCTAGAAGTTAGAAGACCAGAACCTCTACCACCCATGAGGAATCAAATGTATTTAGGCGGCAACTTGAAACGCTCTCACATCCCGCAGTGAATAGACATCCATCACCTTGTTGCGTTGTATATATATGTCGTGCACTCGCTCTTCGCCTTTGCATTTTATTCGACCGCTCGTAAGCTTTCATATCTGCCGCTAGAGCTTCTCAAGGCGGAGGCGGATAGCGGCTCGTTTGAAGCCGTTAACCTTACGTTCACAACATGCGATCGACATGAGATCATCGTATTGTGTTGCCCAGATTCAGCACTGACAACACCGGAATGCCGCAGGTGGAAAATTGATGACCAAGAACCTTAACATGGCACCTCTGGCGAATCTTTGGTATTCTCAGTTTACTCGGGACTTCAGTACACAGTCTCGACTAAGTGCAGCGCAGTAGGGAGTATCCTGCTAGTTGATCTTCAACTGGGATTTATTTGCAATTGGCACAGGATTTTCCTGTTTTTTCAATATAACCACGGCGTCATTGTGTCATCAAAATACGTTTCTGAAAATAAAACTATCATTATGCACTTCCTGCCCAATTCTTATGCTAAATTCTGCGTATATATATTTTTTTCATTGGTAAATCACCAATATGCAATACAGATATACGTTGCAGGGTAACGAGGAAGGTTAGAGGGGCGAAAACAAATTACCCCATTACACAGACGTCAGAGCCAACTAAGGAGAATTCGTTTTTCTGCTACAAGATAAATATTGCACCGACTAAATGTTGGAAAGTCAGAGTTCATGAGCCTGGCATACCCACAAATGTAGAAAACCTTAGCAGCTGTGCGTTAACAGGGTCTTGACTTTTTTTTTCATTTAGCCCTTACTGATACGGCTGGTGCATTGATAATTCGTTCATTGTAGCGATTTTTCAAAGCTTTGATGTTTGCGTGTGTAGCACTCTTTGAAGACTATGAATATTAGTAGAAGTACAGTGCTACTATTAAATGAAGATCCGAGTCGTGGAGTGAAGATGAGTGCTATCCGCCATGCCTCGTGACACCTTACCTTGAGGCGAAAGCGCGCATAACCGTTTCTGCGTCGCAATATAAAAAAATTAACGAACATTACCAGGCGGCGTCCGCTATTAACACACTTAATGTTATGTTGTGTTAAGATATGTTCATGGCAAGTAGTTTACTATAACTTGATTTGTCTGAACAATATATAAGAGATTGAGTACAACTTACAAGAAGCCTCTATTCTCTGTAGAAACGAAAATGTCCGTACATCCTTACACAAGTCGACTCCAGTCTTACCCTCTTTATTACATATAATTACGACGTTGTTACAATCAGAAGATCATTTATATGCCCGCTTGCTAATTGGATTCAATTATAGTCAGCTACAAATGTAAAGCATATGAGATGCGAACTTTAAGAAGTCCACTTGGGTTTCACCTTTAGCACCAAAGGCTTCCCGTTGCGTCTGACTTAAAAATGGGAAGTGAAGTAAAAGTAACAAACGTTCTGTATCTCTAGCGGGTAGGTGAATAGAAGCCAGACAAAGAACTGCAACCAGAAAAACGGCAGCAAAATCAAGTAAAAAAAAGGGCAGTAGCAAAATGACGCTCGGAAAGATAGAATAAGATACAAACAGACAGAGAAGAGAAAGAGATACAACGTTGCTAGCGCTCGATCATGTCCCCTGAACGTCTCTTGATTCAAACAGCGAGATAGTTCGTACTTTCTAGCGACGCCCGATGTAGTTGCATGATTTACTTTATTACGTTTTTCATTATTTATGACTGAATTTTGTGTAGAAGAAACTTGCTTCACGCAGGCAGCCGCTGTGCGGTTATGGCGACGGTCGACAGTGACGTCAATCGCCGAAAATAGGCCTGTCGACTCGGCTCTGAGTGTTTTGTTTATGTACACATATATGAAGAGAGTAGAGTTATATCCAGAATAGAGGAAGGTAACTCCAAAAGGTCGCTAAACAGAAGAAACCAACAGCTTGTTGTTGCCAATAGCTGAAACATAAAGTAGTGAATTTATAATCATCTTTGTTGTCTAATGACGTTCTTTTCGGAGCACTAGATGGGACATCTGGTCACCGCTGTTCCGTAGTTGGGCTAAAGTTGCCGACGACTTACGGTGATGTTCCGATTGACTTACTGAGCAAGCGTCAAAGGCGTGCCCCTTGTAAGTGGGTTTTTTCCTTTCATTCTATAGCCTCGTTCGTGACACTGACGACAGCCGTACAATATAGTTGAACTTTTGAGCTGATCACCCTTGCTGTTGCTCACGCGCTCCACGATGCGTACATTCATCGCTTCATGTAAGCAACAATGGGACGAGTCGTTGGTGGCATGGCTACCTTCAAATTCGTCGCTTTACGATCGAGAGGGAGGCGCGAACTTTGCGGTACGCTGGGTACTAGGCGTTATTGCAGGAGTCGCTGTATATTTCGTTGATGTTGGTGGCCATGTTGCCCTCTAAAAGCTTCTTTTGTTCATCACAGGAGAATATTGAGAGCGTTGTCGCCATCATTATCGAACCCGTTCCACTCGTCGTTTCTAATGCTGCAACACCTAATCGCTTTGCGGAACGTAACGACACTAGATAGGCATGTGTGATACAGATACTAACGAGCGTACAAGAATACGATACTATTCAAGGGAGGGTGGTTAGAGCCTGTTTGACATGCAGATATATTGTAGTAACCTCATGTGTAGTACACAGCCGATATACGGCGCTTCACTGCTATAGAAAGGGAAAATCCAATCTGATGGCTCGACCCGCCTGTGTTTTGTTGACTATTGAATGCCCTTTTCACAATATCACCTGTGTTTCTTATTGATTCAGTGTTTGTATGTATCAATATTAAGCGAATACGCCGTACTAATCTCTAAGCTCATTCCTTCAGCCGATAGCTTTTGTACACAGCAAAATTTTCAATAAAACACAAGTTAAATCGAGGCCTGTAAGTGGGTGGATAAAAAGCGACATGCCGTTAAAGAAATTTGGTATTGTGTTTGCTCAAGGGTCGGTTACACTATGCAAGCCATGAGACGATTTAGGGACGGCTTTGTAGACCCCATTGCTGCCACCTAACCTTTCTGCTTCATGCAAAACAGTGCCGCTAAGCATTGCTGACTGTGACCAGCGAATAGCAATCATTACTGAGCCGATCAGCTTTTCATAATGTCCGTGCAGAACACTTGACTGGTGTGAAGACAGGCCGTTTACAATGATATATGTAACGGAAAGTGCAATAAATCGATCCGAGGGAGTCAAAGACCCTTAACCTACAACAACAACTTGTACGGACTGCTGTAAAATTTTTTTTTAAATTTTAGTGAGAATCGGTTAGGTCACCGTGTACAACTACCGCATGCCAGATTAGTGTCCGCTGAGAATCTATATTTTTAAAGGGGTTGTAGCATCGATGTGGCACTTAGCCCTTAACTGAAACTACGAATTTCACCATGGCGCTGTCCTACCTTAGTAAAGTTGCTCATAACGATATTTATCATTATTATAGAGGAGTGCAGAGTAGGATATGACACCTGAGTAGGTTCAGGGATTTTTTTAACTCCTCATCGTAACAGATTTTTAAAAAGAAAATCACCGCTAATGAGCTTGGCATTGCTTGTATCTTTACAGGTCATCTATCCATTGATAACGATGAAGAGGAATCGGATTGTGATTCTGAGCCTGGAATCTTGCTTAAAAGAAAAATTCGCCGTTCACGCACAACGTTCTCGGCAGAACAGCTCCAAGAACTTGAGCGCGCTTTTGAGCGGACCCAATACCCCGACGTGTACACACGCGAGGAATTGGCCCAGAAAACTAGACTAACCGAAGCTCGTGTGCAGGTATGGTTTTCAAACCGACGAGCTCGTTGGCGGAAACATATGGGCCAACAGCCTATAGCAGCCACGTTCGGTGCACCAACAATTCTCGCTGCAACTTATCAACAACCTCAACATCATCCACAACAGTCTCAGCTTTCGCAACTCCCACAGCAAATAACAACGAATCAATTACTAGGCAATGATGGACAGTCAATGCCCTCAACGAGTTCGACGACGATGTTACCAAACGCATCCAGTATAAACGGCACCTGTGCCAGTGACTCTTGGAGACCGCCCGTTAATGGTCAGACGAGCATCTTTTCTTCACAAAGTAGTTATTCACCAGCAACGATGACAGGGATGGGTGTCGGATATCACCAAGAGCGGCAGGATAACTTGTACTCATTTCTTAATCAACCCACACAGACTGGTCAATCCTTTAACCAAGACTATGTTAGCCTACAGACTCTTGACAATCTGGCCACAAATCTATGGAATCAACCCAAACAGGAGCAGTTCCAAGGAGGTCTACAGACGGCACTATCTAGTAGCGACCAAAGCGTTACGGCTTACGGTGTGACGAATGATCATCTTTTTGGACATGGACATAATTTTAGTTCAGAGCAAAAGATGTTTGCAGCGTATCATGGACATCCACAGTTCCCCGCAGCCCATCCCCAAGTATCAGGACCGAATCACAATTTATTCATGCATCATTTCAATACGACAAATAAGTTTCTCTAGGTAAGAATTGAATATACAATATGACCCATCATTTAAAGACGTAAACAAAATATAGAACTGCGATATTAACCAGTGAATACATAAGATTAATGGCAACGCGTGCCTAGTTCCCATTTTGTACAAATAAACCCAACCTAATGAGAAAAGGCACTTCAAAGCAGTCTAATCAATTAATCTAATGAGGTAGGGAAACAATCCTGTCATAAAGAATTTGTTCTGTATGAATACATTGCGCGTACATAGGAGATGGATCGGACTGTGCTTTATTATGTGACTGCACAAACCCTCTAGTGAGATATTTATATTTATATCGCAGGTAAATCTAGGACCAAAAGCGAGAAAGAAAACACTTTGTCCTTATAAGGCAACTAGCTGTTTAATCTTCTGCATAAGTATCTTATATTACACACATGACCAGATTATTAAAACGCCGTGTAGTACGGTGTAGGAATAAAGCAAATTTACGTACAATATCATTTCAAATCTTCTTCCTTATTGTATCGATTAGTTCCCTCAGTATAGTATCAAATTTCAGCATGCCGCTTTAATTTGTTTGCGCACAAACATCGAGTTTCCATTAGGTTATCTTTACAGCGACGCCGTTCTAGACCAACTCCTCTGTTTTCTAAGATTACTTTAATGACTCTTTATTTTATTAAAATTACATCGATATCGTAGAACGTCTAGGTGTGTTCGAATTTTTAAGCCTGGTTTGATAACTATATTTGGCATATAATATATTTTGTATTGAGTCGGCAGAAATAGCTCTCTATATTTATGTTTTTATTTAGGTTTACGAGGATAAAAGTGACGCTCCGCTTGAAAACTAATCGACAACCTCGGCGATGGCCGATAGGTGGTATTTTTCAATGCCGTGTAATGCCAGTAAGCGTTACCTTATCTTTCTCTCGCCATATTGAAGCTTTGAAAGGCCCTACTTGATGGTGAGGTTCGTTAGCTGTCCAACGCGCGGCACAAATCATGTTCGGCTCCTCTATGTTTTCTTATCTTGCTTTTTTTCGGTATGCTGTACAGGTTTGTGAGAAACGATGTTGAGTGAAACAGTTTGATTTGAAAAATTTTTTCCGCCCCCAAAAGGATTGTACAATCTACGCCGCTGGTATGATCCATTTTTCGAACCTTGGTTTGCACAGGCCGATAGAGTGCGCTCAGTAGGTGCATGATAGGATATACGATTTTCAAGATGGGTTCATTTTTTGACGTCACAACGTTTTTTTTAAATTTTCATCAATTTTAGCCGACTTGGTAGATTTGCATTTTCGCACTGAACGACCGTCATTTGCATCACTGGCAGCGCGACGTGGCACAGGTGTCAGATTACAGTGAGTGGTGACAGATTCCACAGGAAATGTCAAATTAGAATGGCCTCCCCGGAGGGCTATTCCTTAGAAGGGTGATGATTTCTAAAAGAAGACTACAATAATCAAAACTGCAATAGGAGACGATATTAAACCTAACACAGGAACCTATGGGGGTCAGTTTGGAAAAAATCGTTCTGGTGGTGATGTGGCTACAGTAAACAGAGCGCTGCGTTAATATATGGAGTAGGTGGGTGACGCTATGATGTGCAGCATGTCGCGTCAATGTATATATGATGGTTGGCTAATAATGCAATAAATACGATTATATACAGGGTGTTGCATTAAAAAATGAAATGCAATGGTGTTGGCGGACGTAGTTTAGCTGGGTCTGCGTTCTATTTTCAGTGTCCATAATTCGGGGTGACTAAGCGCGGTTTTCAATGTCTATGATTCGGTATGCGCTGTAAAGATTAGTTTAGCAATTTTCGATCCCGACGATTCGAGGCGCCGATGATAGACTATAATATTTTCTACATACGATTTTTGATGTCCGCAATTTTGACTGTTTTCGAAAGGATACTCCGGGCCTTTGACGTTCTGCGTTTTTGTCTGTGATTTGTGCCGTGAAGAATAGATTGACGTGTTCTACGAGGGATTTTCGATATGCATGGTTCAAAAGGTACTTGAAGGAAAAGATTGGTGTCTTCTACGCTCGTGTTTCAATGTTTACAATTTGGAATGTGCTGTGAAAGATCGCTTAATTATTTTTACACACAGATTTCGATAATACTGTATAAAGTGTCATGTTAATATACAAAGAAATTATTAGCTTACAATAATGATGTGACTCAAATTACAAATTAAAATAGCAGACGGGCGCAGCAATCCACATAGTAGACGCGGGGCCGGTCCACTTTGTGATGCTATAAAAAGATTTAATTTTTTACTTTTACGAGAAAAGGATAGTGCAATAATGTATTGTGAACAACAATTGGAGTGTTACAGCGAAACTTTTCACAAATCATTTGAAGAGCTAGTACACTATTTTATAGGGCAATCGTCTTCAGGTAAGACTGGAAAATGTTGTAGCAATTTCACCAAGAAGTTTAAGTCAAACGCCTGCGCTAAATTTTTTTATTAGGTTGTCATACACTTTTCCGTTATACACGTTTCCGACGTCAAACAATGCACTTATAGCTATTTTGAGCCCTATCCAGTCAAATTTCGTTTGCCATGAAATTAATATATCGTTGAGCACTTGGTAGTGACCAGTATTTGTATAGCTGAATACGAAATTTAAAATCTGACACCGTTTTTTGAAACCGAGAAAGCTACGTATAAAATATTTCTTCATACAATTAGCATTCCACACATCAATGTTGCGTTAAATTTGTCTATTTTAATGATATACTGCGAATAATCCACCTGTACATTCAGATTTTCGCGCATTTACTCTCTTGATAATAATTACATCTTACCACGGCATTTTTTATGATTCGACAGAAAGAAGCAAGCGACAACCAAGCTAGAAAAAGAATTACCTCTTAAAAATTTTGGAGAAATTATCTTTTGAATTGCAAAATATTGCTTAGCTTAAAAACGTGTTCACAGCATAGTCGGTTGGTAGTAAGACACAGAGATATGAGTCAGTGTGTAATAACAAGTTGACCCGGGTTTAATAAATGTATATGGGGAAATGTATTTGGGAGTTTGATCAAACTCCCAAACGTCAGGTTTTTTTTATTGAATACGGAGTCGGGCGCGTAACATCCAGGTCATAAAAGCCACATAAAATGTGTGTGGAGGCGACATGTAGAGTACGAGCCTCAAGACGAGTGATACTATACAAAGTTTTATCGCACAGTATAAGACAAAAAGTACAAAATTAACCTTAATCAAATGTTAGGGTGTAGCCCCTCCCTTCTATAAAATAAGTCAATGTACAGTCCTGCAGCCGCAACTTCTACTACTAACTAATTACTATAAGGAAGGCACGGTGAGGTAGCTTATTTTAAAGCTCGAATGGTTATCAGGAAGGGCACGTTTACGGGTATGCAGTTATCCGCTGCTGGAGCAGGGAAACAGAACTTGTCTTGTAAAGCGATCCCGGTTTCTAATTCTCCACAGTACTGTTATGTGGTGGCCCTAAGGAAAACAAACTTACCTACTTCGGCCGGCCGACGTCTCTACGGAGCCGTTTGCCTCTTGCTCAATAGACATAGAACGTCATCAATGTCTATTATCTAAATAATTCACAATTCCTAAAGAGTGCACGTTTGATCAACGAGGTATTGAACATGCAATTCACGCCATTCGTCCCATCCGTAAAGAAGTGCGTCAACAACATGAGTACTTGGCTTTTCGGTTACTCTTCCGAACAGTACTTGTGCCCATTCGTTCTGCCATGAGTTAGTGGTGAGCTACGGCTAAGTTAAGATTAGCACCGCAATATTTCTTGTTTTTTTCCCCTGGTAACAGATCCCAAGGAAGCACAAATATGCAGCTCACCTGCTGCTTCCACACATTCAAGCGTCTCCATCAACCTGTAATTATAAAACAAATTTACCTCCGGTACTCCCATAATGTTTCTTCTATAAAAGACCATTTGAAGACCTAAACCCAATGAGATGCTCAACCGGATCCTATTGAAAAGCTAAACAAGCGTTGCATCCATAAGCGATCGAGTTATATTTACTTACACGTTTCTTTTTCATTCCAAATAAGTGAATAACTGTAATTACCAACCTAACTTCTCATGTCGGGAGAAAGTACTGGACACAAGTTCAGCAAGAATCAAACCTCAAAATATGAGACATGTTTCCGCATTTTCCGTTACAGCAGACGACTTACCGTGGTCGAATATTAGATCGTATTGTCGTCTCGAGTCCGGCTGCCTGTATTCGCGCACGCCTTGTTGTCGTAAAAAATACGTAAATGTATGGGTTTGATCCCCGCCGGTGCATATCTATATGGGGTCCATCAGAGCCAGGCGGAAACGACACATTGTGCGTTAAATGTTGACTGAAAATCTGCCCTGAAAAGGTATGGTTATCTTAGCTGCCGGTTTCGGTTAACAAGGTCGTATATTGGATAGTATGGTAATCTCAGCGGTTGGCGATCTTTTACGTACAAAGCTATCTTGTTTGGGCGCAAAAGGCGTTCACCAATTGACTCGCGGAGCAACGCCATCAAGACCGTGCAGACGGCGCGATAGTTGGGTATTTACACACGACTAACGGGCACGCCGCACGTTAAACTAGCATCGGCAAAGGCTAGAAGAGTTGCCGCGCATATCACCAAGATTCTGGCGAATATTATGGGTACGAGGGAAAGCAAGCTCAAACGCTTTTTTTCAATGGCAAATTTAATCATGCTACTGCGGACTCCCGTATAGATAGAACTAGTGAAGGACAAACGCCGTGCCAGGAACATGCTGAGTAGCACACAGAAACTGGAAGTTCTGCGCGTCAATCAGGACTATCGCAATGTTGTTGTGCCGGAAACGACTGTATTGTCCAAACAGAAACTACTGGCAATTATAAACCCCAGCATAAACCTTAAATACCGTTGGTACTATTAATGCACGACACCGATAAAAAATTAGAGATGACGAAAAGTGCTTTTTTTCTAGGCATGCTT
Source organism: Tropilaelaps mercedesae (assembly GCA_002081605.1). Classification (NCBI taxonomy): domain Eukaryota; kingdom Metazoa; phylum Arthropoda; class Arachnida; order Mesostigmata; family Laelapidae; genus Tropilaelaps; species Tropilaelaps mercedesae. The sequence continues at coordinate 14,604 of MNPL01000128.1, forward strand.
CAAAATGAGATATCAATACTAGTCAAGCTTCTTCCTAGTCAAGCCCTAAACAGCGTTGCTTTTAAACGGTAATTTCGCATACTTGGTGGTCTAACATCGCATTGTATTGCAGCTATAAGATAAATTCATTAAATATGGTTATTTGGGATATCAGTATAATGATTCGGTGATATTAGGAATCTCAGTCTAAGGGTCATCTCTCAGTGGTGAAGTTTCCCTAACTTCATAAACTACGCTTAACTGTTCAGCAATTTATGCTGGAGGGCGTAGTATGAATACAATTAGTAATATTCAATAGACTATTCAATTTAATCGTGAACACGTCTGGTACTCAAAAAACGAGTTAAATACTTCAAACTCATATGTGCTTGTGCAAATTACCTGATCAGTCCCCCATATCTCTCTACAACGCACGCTATGACATGCTAATTCGGCGTGCGGTCGAGATTGTATCGTAAGCCGACCGTACGCGAGAAGGCAATATTCAAACAATGTCATGCTTCTTGCCTGCAAGAAAGTCATTTGTTTTATCTAAACCTTTTCTATGTCAATGAAATCCATCGACATAAGCTAAGAGGTATCTTTTAATCTATAGTAGTGTGCTTAATTTGATGCCGAACGAAGATGCAACTAACAATAAAACGAGCAAGGAAACAAATCTAACTAGGAACATGGCTCAAAACGGACGTTTGGAGACGCTCTATTCAACACTCTGGTATACTTTGCTCCCGAATACCACCGAACCTTAGTTCTAACAAGTTACCTTCATCGTTATCCTAACTCAAAGCGTGCTCACACTCTCCTACGTTTAGCTTTTACAGACCTCCGATCATCAAAAGCATGGACGTTAGCTTTTTCTAGGTAGTCTTAGTCCTAGTCAATGACACTATATTGATGCTCAACTTGCATAAAGTCAACTGGCTACGTGTGGCATTCAGAGAATGCCTGGTTAAAACAGAGAAAATCCGCAGATTAACATTGGCATGTTGTGCGGCAATACTCATCAGTAAATTCGATTTCAACTGCTGGCCTGAGCCATAATCCGCTGCACAAAAATAAAGGGCTCGTATTATAAATGAATTTCATCCTTATACGCTTGAAATGCATGTCTTCGTAAACACATTTACAAGTTTACATTTCGCGAATTTAAATAGCGTATTAAATATTTTATTACAAAAGTAGTCGGCTTATACAAAATTGGTACCATTCCGATGCAAGAGACCAACCGATGATCACAAAAAATGAAAGTAAAATACTAGCGAGTTCGATTGTAACATGAAAAATAAATTTGTTGAATTTCGTGCTAGCAATCGCTTTTCCGAACCAACCATGCTTGCGCATTCAGGATCCATATCGGAAGATGTGTCATCTGGTAGTCAAAGTTCTCCTGAAGCCTTATAAGCAATAGTGGCCAGAACCTTTCAGATACCCTCGCTAGCTTTTCACTGCAACGCTCGATTACTAGCGAGGTCCATTTTTCCAGCTGAGTTGTGTTGTATCCAGCTCCTTGTGGTACAGAATTCCCGGAAGTAACTTTCGAGCAGCCAGTATAAAAAATATAGACAAAGAAAAACGTACATGACTTATATCTTAAATTGGAACACCATAAGTCAAGAAAGTAATATATGTAATAAAACGTAGTTCACGAGATGCTGTTGAGATTTGACAATGGTCTGACCAGAAACGACAACTATACAAGCTCGTTGCGGTGTACAATGTGAATTATTGACGAATGCGTAGATTACTTAGATAACATTATTATTAATAGATTCAAACATTTAAGCATGGTATATTCCACCTCTTCTTATTAATAACATGCAAGACATCGCTAAGTCTCTTTTACAATTCAGGTGGTTTTCGGTACAGTTTTTGAACACTAAGCCAACTTGATCACAGCCAGCCGTGCGGGTCGCTGTTTCTTGCCTATGTATAAATGATATAAACCCAAATTTCCTTTCTGAAAAAATAATGTATATGATGCAGTGGATTTAGACCCCAATTGCTTTGAGGTCTAATTGTGTCCTTAACTGAAAATAAGTTTTTGTAAAGACGTAGCTACTATAACGTAGCCAACAGAGGAACATGGGCATCTATTTTACCCTTATACCTTTTTTTTTAAATAAAATTTGACAAATCAATCACTACAAATAGGATTATAAACGTATGGTCTGCACATACGTTTCACATTCATTTTGCATTGGGAAACTGAATATTTTTGGTATCAACAAAAGAAAATAATGTGTAAAAACTATCTAGGAAAGAAAAAACACGCCAACTTAGGTTGAAATTGTTTATTTCAAACGTGTTTGCTTCATCTATATATCTACTTACCAATTTAACATATAAAGAATATCTTGAGACCTTTAAAAGCATTCGTTCGAACATAGTTTACAATTTCATTACAACTAAGGATAATTTCTTTTTTAAAATATGGAAAAATATATCTGTATGAATAACAAGTAATCATAATAATAACGGTACTTTTCCGGTTTAATTTGCAGTTGTCGTACAGTCAGGAAGCACGAAGCAGGTAACTGTAGCTTTGTTTTATTTGGCATGCTAACCTAGAGACGATAAACTGATGATAGTGATGATTGACCGTGACGTCATCCCTAGCACCATTCGTCGTGCCGTTAGGTTACCGTAGTATAAAAAGACTACTTAGGCTGTAAATACGCCACATACACTTAACAAAGCTAGTGTCACTTTGAAACTTCTATCTCGTCAGCGTCCAACACTGCTTTTCCATTCCTGTTTCTGTGGCGTTGGTCCCTCTTTAATAAATTCAGTTTTATCCGGACTTCAACCAGCTTTCAATGACACCAATAGTTAGCGTTTGGCGGCTCGTCACTTGGAGGAGCTAGTTTCTATAGTAAGCGACGTAGGCCATTCTGTTAAGCGAATGGACATCCTACAAATGCTGGTGCTGCTGCCTACGTAAAAAAGGCGCGACCGCTACCTGCGACTCCGATCCGTGTTCACTGAAGCCGATAGAGCCTTTTCTGTTTCAATGCTGAATAAAGCAATACCAGATTGAGCCCGCGCGGGAGCCACTACGCGGACGGAGGCCTAAATACTAGATTTCGACGTAGGCGTACACAGAGAGGAATAGGTGCCGTCGCGTCGCAAATTTCTGGCGCTTCGATAACTCTGATGGCGCGTGTAGAGGTTGTTAAAGTAAACGCCAGATTTAGATATTAATATTATTGGCTTCTTTTTGTCTTTTTCCTTTAAAATCTGATAATGATCGCACTGTCGGAAGGAGTCACTTTGCTAAATGTGATATTAATGCTTGCTCGCATCCAGATGATTTTATTTCCAGTGAAGCGTAACTCGAACTGACGCACGAATCTTCAACAATGTTCCCTTATATGAGAGGAATTTGAGCAAATAAAGATTCATTATCAGCGCTTTAGCTATCGCTGCGTGGTTCTTCCGCTTCGTGACATCGAAAGAGCTCAATTTTCGGCCTTCCATTGCACTGCCCGCTGATCTTGAATGGCTAAATTAACCGTGTTCGTGAATCCTTGCACCATGCCGGCAAATGACTCACTTAAACAGTGGCAGATGTGCGGAGCTTTGGGATCATAAGCCTCCGTTTGTGTTAGCAGAAGAGCTGAAACCGATTAGTTATCCAATCGCCTGTATACGTTCATTGAAGCGGGACCATTACGGTTGAAACAATATAGAAAATGTCATATGCAACAATTGCTATACAACAACAATTACTTAAAAACGTCTCCTTATCAAAAATAAGGTTTTGAAAGTAACTGTATTTGATGTAGCTACTAACGCGATTAATTTAACGACGGCGCTTTCTTCTGCTGTGCTTCGTGAGCTCGGAGCATACAAGTATAGGACATTATAGCATTAATAGAGCAGTCCAGTTATACAGACAAAGAAATTTACTGAGGAGAAGCTGACTGTGATAACATACACCGAAGCCTTTTTGAAACAAATTAGGAATAGATACTATTAACTACTACCTGGGTTCGTACACGATCTTCACGAAAAGTACTCAACTATGTGGGTCTACACAGTCGGTTTAATAATATATAAAAAACAAAAACACGGACAGGTTTATACTATGATTTCATGAACGCATAGAGAACTGCTTAGGTGGCAATCTTTTAAAAAGTGTTATGAACGCAAGGTATTTGTTTGAGTACCGTTGAGCACGGAGATGGGTCGAGGTATCTTGAATACGCACTTACAAATGAAAGAACTGAAGCTATGGAACGATTTCGCCGTTGTGACACGGAGGGATGCCGTTGGTGGAAGTTACAAGAGTCAATCCAGCATGCGAGAACTTTGAAAAGGAATAGGTATACGAAACTAGTTACTGTAACACGGGACTGCTCCGTGTTCGGGAAGTTTGAAATTAATAATATTGACGTCAGAAGAGGTGGTATACCGAGCGATCTAATTCAATTCAGAACAACTTCATTCAAACCAACCGTTAACGTAGGCTATCTAGATTGCAAAGGTATCGTAGTGTTTTAGTGCTTATCTTTATTATTAAGGAAGAGATTGAAAGATTTATGTAAATAGTTAGATAGACACCGCTATGTACTGAATCAATCTGATAGAAGATAATTCCGCGTGGATGCAAGGCAACCAGCAGAACAAAGTTGGCAGAAAATTAGGACCTTTTACTCTATGAATGAATAAGCAGTCGACAAGCGGCGTACCACGCCATTTATCGATCTAACAGCGTTTTTTGAAGACCTCGAACATGGACAGGTGGGATCGGGAGATTGAGATTTTTGGGGACATGCTGCATGGCGTTGCGAAAAGCACAGAAACAACAAAAGCAAGGTAGCAGTCGTTGAATATGTAAGTACGAACCACAGAACGGATAGTGTCAACCAGAAAACGCCGTAATGAAATAAATATATTGTCCAGGCAAGTGTTAGATTTTTTCCTAAGGGTCGAGGTAACTGCCGCCAGCATGTTTTTGCCAGAAAAAAAGGATAGGTACGTGGCTAAGAAGTTGCATGAATAGCATTGATATCTTCCGCAATAATAGCTGGTATTTTTGGAAGGGATTATGAAATCATGGAGCATTTAAATAAAGAGTTCACTTGTAGGCGACTGTTTTGAGTAGAGACTGATAATATCGTAAATGCAATCACGTGCTTGTATAGAATTTAATGGTTGAGTCAACTTGTTTATTGAGGTATGAAACCTGGTGTGGCTAATTTAATGTGTGAATTAGTGCAAAAAAGGGTCCACTATACCTACATTGTTCACGGATGTTGTTGAAAGACAAATAAGCATACACGTTATAAGACTTGGCCATATCGAGCGCGAAAAACGTTTCCGAGGCCTAAACGACATCAAAGCAAATTATCAATATGTGTGTTTCAAGTTCTGGGATTTTACAAACTGATCTCTGGTAATAATGAGCAGTATTTTCAAACGGAAAAACATTGTAGTATATTGCTAGTATTACAATCGATATATTTAATATATAAGATATAAGCCTTACAACAAATAGCAATTTCCAGATGCTTCTTAGGTCCTTTTCTCTAAAGGCTGCTCTAGAGCTAGCAAATGATTTATACTTCATCTTTGAATACCAGTCATAATATATAGAAACGGGAATACAATTTGTAACACTATCTGCCGTTGTTTTATTTAAAAAATGAGCTTGTCATCTAAAATAGTAGATGATAAGTTGCCTTGATATACTCAGGTGCTTTTATTCCTCAAAAATATGGCACCTTCACTCCGAAGCAACTTATTGAAATGTGCGTATATTAAAAGACATTTTTGAAAGAGTTCCTTCGTAGGGTTAGTAAAAGATTTGAGTTTCCCAGATGTTCGCTAATGTTTAAAACAATATGAAGCTGTGGGTCTCAAAAGGGTTTGCAAATTAAGAAGGCTTGGTACGGCAGACTATTTCTAATATTTTTTAACAACAGCCACATGGTGGCAAAATGATAGATGCGATACAAGATGGCATGCAAGAAACGCATCCTATATATTTTTGCTCGGAAATTATGTCGAATTCTTAGAAGACATTTGTTCACTTTCAATACGCTTCAAAAGTATGGCTAACGACGTGAAGGGTGATAATAATTGCCTTATTGTAAATTTTCTCATTGTGTTTTTGGCCTTAAAGAGGTAATCCCGAATGGTGTGGCTTTCGATTGCATGCTGATGATCCCAAACAAATGGTATTTGTGATGGTACTAAACGTAGAGAACTTCCTTAGTCCATAACTGATGTGATATTATGACAATAGAATGTCAATCGAATTTCTTGAATTATACGCACTTTAAATGATGCCAGTGCGCGGACTCTTGTACATCTGGGCGTAATCATGATACTTTCTAGATACCTTTAATACATATCACGCAGGGTAATAAAAATTGTATGATTTTCTGTCGCTTTTCTTGGATAAGTTTTAGTTTCATGTTATTTTATAAAAGAGCACAGTAATACTGAACTTATTATATTTGCGGAACTATGGCGCATATATGCAAGAAAGCACTTGATGCTCTGGATTGAATTCAAACACCCTAGATAAGATCCACTTGTTCATAGCGTCAGTATAAGATGTGGAGTTACTTTGTTATATCTTATAGTGCAGCAGGTGTCAAGCTATAGAATTCGTGGCTAAATTTTTTCTAGAGCCTCCCTGTTTCATGTTCGGAAGCATTTTACTTTTTCTCAAGTTGTCTAAGTACATTATGTTGAGCACACAAAAAATATATCCCACAAGTAAAATTGGAACCAACAAGCATTAGCTTTGTAGCAAGATGTTTAGTTACCTAAGTCATAAAGTGATTGGCTACTACAGTTTAGACTCTCGCAATGTGTAAAGTCATTATCCTAATTATTGGTATACTTCATAGAGAGCTACAATACAGCTGTTAATGACTAAAAAATGGCTTGTCTAGAAATTATTCTTTAAATAATTAAAATGTATTAGCATTATGTCAAACTTATGGCTGTTATATCCCAGTCTTTTCCTGCCACTCTACATTCCCACTATCTCTCATCAGCCGATCCATGTCCAACTTGAACCGTTCAGAGCGGATTCCCTCTTTGGCTACATCATCACGTCGGTCCTGTCCAAGCGAACATTTAGACTGGAATAAATAATGTGAGAAATGCTTTCAGTTTTTTATTCCTTACTTATGACCCCACACACAAGCATAAACATTCTTGCACAGGCGCACACATCAGAAAAACGATAGTAACAAATAAACCCAAGCTATCAAGATAGCCCAGTATACTATATGTTTTCTGAACGCTTTTTAAATTAAAATTTAAGTAATGGCTAGCTTTATGTGACTAACCATGACGTAGAACAATCGCTTAATAGTTTATTCTTCAACCTTACGTATATTTTTTTGGCTTTATAAACTCACCAAAAAATCTACCGAATCGAGATTCTCCGGCTGAATTAGAATTCCACCATGTTTATACTGTTCCATTCCGTTCCATGCTATCATAATTCCGTTATCTGAGCACAGTCTTGGTGGGGGCACGAACAGGTCGACCCCGTAGTGCTCGCACAATTGTTCCAAAACAAGACGCAAATATGAGCTACAAGCCACGCCCCCTGCAAAATTCACGTAAATATGTGTATATGTGTAGTATGTGTAGTTCACGAAACAATGTAGTGTACTTTAACTTTAGTGTAAGTTTGGTGATACTTGGTTTATACACATACCGCGGGAGAAAAATAGTTAAACTTGCGATACATCTGAAGGGAATAAATAAACGCAGTATACAAAGGAGCATATTTCTGTATGAACATGTTGACCCCATGCTAACCACCAACCACTGAAACGTTCAAGGCTATAATAAAAAAATGAATCATGTTCAGTTACGTACAGTTTACATTTGGAACCGATCAACAGCAATGAAAGGATCTGACACTATTGCACAAGTTTCTGAGCATAACTTCAATATTTTCACTTTGTGTTTGTCAGTTAATTATTGTAGCAACGGACTCTGAAAACTCCTGATGTAAAAACCATTTTGTTCGATCCATAATTTTTCGAACTATTCCCAAATGTGTTACTAAAAACAAACCTGAAACGACAAGACGGTTACCGAACTCAAGATCTGTTTTTCTGCAAAATTTAAATGCCCGTTGCACCCTTTTCATGATGTGAATGTAAGCTGCGTGTTGAAAACTAGCGCAGATGTCCGGAAGATTAGGAAGCAAGGCGTCTCCTTCGATGCCTAGATCACGCTCTTGTCGATTTATTTTCTGCACAAGTGAGTACTTCAAGCCTGGATATAAAGTAGAGAGAATTAGGGCATGTACAATGCGACGCGAACTTATGACGCAAAAATTACAATTCCCGTTTTTGCTACATCTGCTTCTTTTAAGAGTTTTGGAAGGCCCTATTCTATACGCTAGCAGACAGGTCAACGCATACATGGGCGCATACATAAATCTGTTTAAAGTCACTCCTCAGTGTCCACAGATAGCCCACGGATATATGCTTCGCCTGACTTTTGACAAGGAAATTGTAAAATTAGGTTTAAGAAAATATTTCAAAGAGTCTGTAGCGGAAAATTTTAGCAAAACTTTTAAAAATGAATTTCAAGTAAAAAGTTTTATTACACACATAATCCTGCTCATTCTATAGATAATTGCACTTCAAGAAAAACATATTGTAATGTCTTTCAAACCTAATAGTTTTTATGTTATTTGAGATTTTCTTATTACCTTATCTAAAACAAAAAACAAGCGTGTATAATATATTTTATTCAAGCTCATTATAAAAGCACACTCGCACAGGTGACAATCTGTGTGAAGAGTCTCACTAAAAACTACATTTTGTTGGATTGTCATGTAAAAAATATAAAGGAATCCAAAAAGCCCATGGTTTTTGGTAAAACTTTCCACATACAGTCTCACTTGTATAAATGACATTTTGATGATGAGTCCAATATCCCATATTTTTGTGCGCCTATGTAATTTTTAAAATTGATTCACAAATATAAATATTATAAACAATTGTAATTTGTATACTAAAAAATAAACTGCAACCTTCTAACATACTAAAACAATTAAAAAAAAGTTTTGCATACACTAATAATTAAAATATACACTAAAGTTGTAACACGAGCTCTAATGACAATGTTCATACAGGATATGCACCAAAACCGGCAGAGAACTTACCTGAAAACGAAAAGTCACAATTTGCGTTGCGCATCATAGGTGGTGGTAGTCGGATGGCCGTAGGATCCCCACGTCGAGCTAGACGCTCAATGGCAGCACCTCCACTGAGTGTTCTATACTGGTCCATGTTATTTATTTTTAACCTTCGAGCAATTTTATCGAACGCCTCGCCAGGAGCATCATCACAAGATGTCCCAAGAAGGATAAAATCAAACACATCCTGTACTACAGCCACCTGGCAATGTCCCCCAGAGACGAGCAACACGAGGAAGGGGAATTTGACTGGTGAAGAACTCCGTATTACGAGTGCATGCGCTTCCATATGATGCACACTTATCAGTGGCAGAGCATGTTTTCGGCAGAAATTCTTCGCGTGGTTCAATCCTATCTGTCAATTACCAATCAGAACCAACCGACACAACCCGGTGTGTGGATGCCTATTTCTATTCTTTACTTACGTTCGTAAAGCTTTTTTGTATATCGTGTTAACTTGAACCAAAAACTATTGATGAAACTAATAAGTCCATGTTTAAGTGTTGATGGTTAGATACTTCCTAGAAACGTATTGAATCATTAAGATTATAGAAAAACACATGCAGGAAAATACAATCAGGAAGTACAACAGTTAATAAACTTGTAACCTGAATGCCACACTCAAAAAACTTAAGAAAGATTTTGTTAATTCATAGTCGGACAATTGGGCGGGAGCATAGATTTCGTGAGATGCGGATCTACCAGTATCCTCCGGCTAGATCTACAAATTTTCTTTACCATCTGCAAATATCCTGTACTATTCATGCATCCTTGCTCTCAAGGAGCCAGGTTATATAGTGCGCCGAGAAATGTCAATCAAAAACAAACATGTAATAGATAAATTCGCGTGTATTCGTGTGTATTCACCCAAACATTGCCATAGTTATGTAAACGCAACTATTTAAATCTTAACTATAGTTACTAATTAAAACCAGATTAGTAATGAGAAGATTACCGCAGATATTTACCTGCGGTAATGGCAGGCAAATAGCTGTTAATATCGCTGACAAATACGTGTAAAATGAAACGCGATTTTGCATGCGAGTGTGTTGAACTGCAAAACATTTGTCTTATTTCATGTTTCATGTTCACATTTAACGCTCATATCATCTACGAACAGGATAGAGATATATATAATAGTTACGCAATCTAGTCAATTCGATTAGTTTATGATGTTATCAAGACTATAAAAGCATGGAGTATGTACTTTAAAGTGGGTTAAACAGTTTTCTGAAACTGTCGGTATTTATGAAGCAAAAATGATCGTTCTTCCGGTTTTATTTAAGACCAAAAGCAACAGCGTGGGGCACAAATTATAATTGCATAATCATATAATAAAGTGAATACATGAACGTTTACAACACCTGTAGGCTGAGACCTAATCCCGGTCTAGTAGTCACAGCAACGGCGTCCAACATGCTTGGATGTATGCAAGCCGCTCGCAAAGCACTTTCATGAACTTCTGCGATATGTTGCTCATGAAGACTACGCGCGAGTGGCGGAATAATGCCTCCCATGGCAACGTGTGTAGCTAATTGAGAATGTTTTGCCTCACCAAGCACCATTCCTGGATAGTAATATTATATATTTGAATTTATTCGTGGTGTTAGTTTTAAAATACACCCCAAAGCCTGACTTTAATTCCCCTCAATTGATACGGTAAAGGCCGACACATCTTTATAGGGCAATGCCTGACGACCCTTGTTAGTGACCTTTTGTCCAAAGAATGTCAATAATATTTCAGAATACAACGAACTTTTAGTGTTTGGGTTAAAATAGTGGACGTCATAATTCTGTTCTAGGTTCTACTGACAGGACTTGATCAGTTTCAAATGCGACGTTATTTATCATTAATTCTGTTTTGTTAGGAAAAGAATATTTGAACTAAAATTAATGAGATAGCCTCTCGAGAAAAGCCTTGGGGGAACGGTAAATTAACACGGTAAACAGTAAATTTAGCATTGTAATAAATTTATTATTTATCAAAAAATTTACCAAGGTAAGATTTTTTTCATTAAACTGATGCTTTCACTAATTATTTAAGAAATTGTTTGAGCTGCCGCTTAAGTGTACATACATTAAAGATTTATAGGTGGATGCCGAACAATATGCCTTACCCGATTATCCGACCTGGCTGACCATGCTATATTGCGCTCTTAAACGTTATAATAAGTTTGCGATCAAGACCGTACTGCTAAACCAATTATCTAGATTATTTTAGAAAGTGCAGGTGCGAGATGAAATGTGTGAATATTAATTCTGCTTACTGAAATTCAGTTTAAAAGCGAAGGAAAGGAAAGACTACCATTGGTATGGTCAAGGTAAAGCATGACCATTATCAGATACTTTGAAATAGTACTTGTCATATGTTGAAAAAATACCTGCAGAAGTTCTATACAGTTTGATAGTAAACAACGGACTGCTGAACAACAGGAGCGTTTGTGAGTTCCAGTGTTTTCAAAAGTGCTTAGATGTCTTCAAGCAATGCAGTCCGAGTTCTCGCCAGAAACTCGTAATCGTTTCACAAGGTATAGCAATCATTGAAATATTTTTAAAGTACCTAAAGAAAGAGGAAAGGTAATTTCGCTACTACGGGCGATTAACTTTTGCATGAAACTAGTCAATGGCAGACGCCACATTATGCCTGAACTCATGGCAGCAGGAGACCCGCAGACAACACGGAAGTGCTGCTAACTCCGCGGAGCTGAGGAGCCAATAGAGACTCCTCATCGACCCTTTTAATTTTAATTTTAACCAATTCTAATAAAATTGACGGAACACCTCACTCTACACCTGTTTCGTGCACGCGATTTGCAACACACATTTTTCACGAGAGAGAGACATAACAGCTAGCTGACCGTTTACGAGATAAGTCCGATTGAAGCAGAAATGGTGACTTTGGTCGAGTCATATGGAGGATTGCACAGTTCAAATATTATTCCCGGGGCATATATCAGATCGATTGTCAACCAGACTCAAAACAAATGAAAACGGAGATCTCGACTGGATAGAGGAAGGAGTACATTTTTTTCCTCTTGCGGTAAAATTGTTACTGCAAATTTACTGCTGGCGAAAACATCGACGCTTAAGGCTAATCAAAAATATGAACCAACCACCGTTTAGCTCACTTGAAAGCAAATCTTTTTTGTATTCATACATTTTTTGTAAACCCTGTAGTTGTTAAAATAATAACTGGATCAATAGTTTAGCCCTGTTTACTAATTTATTAAGGATTTGTTATTATTAAGGACATGTTAAGATCGCAACTTAGTTATTCAAACTAAAAAGCCGAATAAACCATGCGGTTCAATTTTCAATAGTCAATTTTTCATATACGAGTGCCTTTACGGTAGCTTCAGCAGTTTTTGAAAAGCTCAGCAAATTGCATTAGTCTAATGCCAAAGATTTTTCCGTGGTAAACCTGCCACACAGAAGGGGTATCAGTTATTGAAAAAAAATCGATTCACGTAACTATGAAACGCATTTCTATGACTCAATGTGTCACAGTCGTTATCTTATACTACGGATTTCATGACTAAATTATGACATTGTGATTACTCTAAGAAGGTAAATTGGACTTCTCAACATGTGTCTTCGACAGACGCAAAGATGCTCCCTTGTTTCTGATTCATCTCAATGAAAGTAACATAATTAAAAAAAATAGGTGAGTTCAAACAGTGTACGTGAACAACCGACAGTGTGCAGAAGTGCAGCATCTGGATTGAATAAATACCTTTGGTTGTAAATTAGTATATTCGATATATGGCGTCATAATCTGTCAAATTTTTTCACCTACCGTTCTCGTTTACGACTGCCATTCCCGTATCATCACAGCTTGTCTCTATGCCTAAGATGAGCGCTTTTTTATGTTTGCGATGAATGCCCCGAATGACGCCACAAAGTGCGCGGACACTTTTTCTGTACGAGCAGGCTATCATGTCGATCACATCAGCTGAAAGATGTAGAAAAAATAATAAAAACAGCAATACAGCAATGACCTGTAGAACTCTTTGCAACAGGTAGTAACGGAAACTCCAATATTTTTCTTTGGGTTATGTAAATTTGAACATTTTTCACCGCTTCGCCCTTCTCATTACAGTATAATTAGTACAAGGGTTATTTTCAGGGAACTACAACTCCTGCACATTTCTTTCTTTTTTAAACGTAGAAACGTGAGCATTTTACTATTTCTGAGTCCTTAATTATAAAAATATACCATCCAGCAAGCCGGCCGCGTTAACCTATGTATATTACACGTTTATAAATAAATAATCATTCATATGTGCAGGTAGCACAGCAAGGGCACGTTGTTGATATGTTTTGATGTCGTTCTCTCTATGTGCATTCAATAGCATTCTTTTATTTCGGATATTATCAAACGCGAAGGTATCCAGGAATACAAGGCAATGATGTGTCCAATTTTTCGAAGAACACTAAACTAAATGTGATATAGAGCTCACATATAACAAATAAAACCTAATAGATCGTTGTTTATCAAGACTGATTAGTTAAAACGAAAACATGCAATGCAAAGCTACTTTCGAACATCCTATGCACCATTTGCGACCATCATTCTTTTTAACGAAGAACACGCATAGCTCTCTGTCAGCTGATCGCTACGGAACGGTTAAGTAAACATCATGAAGCTAAGGTGCTACCTAAGGTATTGCTTAAATTGCTTTATTATCACTTTATGAAAAAATAGATGTTGAGTTGTGAAAATTTACTTTTTAGGAATCACCTAAATATCACTTACCAACACATCATTTGATTTGATTCATGTATAATGTAATTTGGACAAAAACGTGAGGCTAAATGTTGAAAAGGTGCGCGTTTGGTAACGCCACGATTGATGCCACCGATCAGAATTTAAGCTTCGTTTCGAGACAACTGCGCAATAGATGAAGAATCTATCTCCCGGCATCCAACAACTGAGTTTGGTTATTGTCATAGCTAAAATCGAGATATCTGAAATTAATCAAAAGATTAAACATAAAATAAGGAAAATGGCGGCAGATTACGTATTCAATGGTTTTGACGATACAACAATCACTAGTACACGGATTGCTCAAGTGGATTCCTGGCTCTGTTGCGGAAAACAGCGATTCGCCTTTAACGGACGTATAACATTATTGTCGCGGTAAACCAAATAAGTCTGAAAACTTTTGACACAGTTAAAACTGATTATGCTATTATACTTCGTTACATTAAATCCGCTAATGCGCATAGTAGTTCTAGTATTTCACGTAGTTTAGATTTAGTGTAAAAATTGTGAAAAAAGGAAACTTAATTAACGCATTTAAATGTTCGAATGTCGTATGTATAAGCATCTAATGCAAAAAACTTAATAACTACACGAAGGCGTTGTCAGGGGGAAATAGAAAGAGAGTTTCGGGTTTCCTTGGCAGTGTGTTATATGTACGCCCACATTCTGAAAGCATACACAGCATCGGAGGCACCGCCTGTGAAGGTACATTATTATTTTTATGTTTATCTATCATCATTATGTATTGCCAGCTCATGTCGGATACTCTGTACACATAATACACACATATACACACATGTACTATGATGCAAGCCGTAGACCGCACGTTTTTTACATGTCTGCTGGTCCTACAAATTTCCGTCCAAATTAAACTTGCTATATCTGTTGTATAGAAATTACAATGTATCAATTCCATCTTTTCATTATTTTGTCTAATGAATAGGTTGCATATTAACGTGTGCAGCCCTAGCACCCAAAATCGGTCTTACTGTGCTCCGCCCAGCCATGTTAGGGACTTATAATCTCTCCCACCGTAACTGAATACCGTATGAAGCAATCGGGGCGATCTTCATGTCGAATAGAATGAGAGCTGTGTTAAGCTAGAGCAGCTGCGAATTCTGTAAAAATATTGCCGATATCAGTGTCTTTCGCCCTCTTTCCCCGATGTGCGTGCTGAAAGGTTTAACAGATGTGGTCAATGTGATACGCAGGTACAGGAATTGTTTTACGAATTTCATGAATTGCTTTCACTGTAATGATTGTTTGATTGTGGTTTCAAACCGGTCCTGAATCCAACTGTTGATAGAAGGATTACGTTCATTGAGATCAGTAGTGAACTAACTAAACATCGAGCATCTCATAACTAGATGAACGTTCGGGCCGTCTTTTATATCAAGTGGTTATACTAATGAAAAGCGTAAGCGAGTTTGCTTAATCTGTTGTATTGCAATATTGTTTGCAATGATAAACCTAATTGTAGTCAGGTCTGGAAAACCAATCGGGTCATGTGCTTTTTTCAGAAACCGCTCACAAAGCGGACAATGCCAAAACATTCGAAGCCTTTACGCATTCATGCCTCAATATATAATTGTTTACAGGTATTGCTTATATTGAATAAAGAAAATGTTATTTTCTAAGCAAAGTTTAGTTAAAAACTGAGTGGTGTTGATCGTGGCTTTCGCACGACTTGACGTGTCACCGGTAATATTTCTGGCTATGATTGCAATCAGCGCCATAAACGTATATATATGAAGACAATGTTTTAAGGAATTGAAAGAGCCACCGTTTTTAATGATGAAGTTCTTCAGCTAATCAGTAGCATCCTGTACCTGCGTGTACGCCTTAAAGTCCCAAAAAATACTCTGTTTTGAATATTTCTTAATTTATTACATCAGAAAACGTGTTCTATTTAAATGAGCGCATTGTTAGCTCGAAAGGTGTCTATGGGGTGCACTTTAGGTGTTTCTGAATTATAGCGCTAGGTCTATTCCAATATCTGCCGAATCAAAAATGGAAACTATGGAAGAACATTAGGACTCATTAATATACATTCATCATTTATTAAACACCCTTATCGCGTAGTAAAACAGGTACCCATATGAGTCGCTTATTAATGCTTATTAATACACAGAATGTTCTGAAAGTCTTTTCCTATTTTCAAAAATGTAAGATCGCTTGTGCTTGATATTATTCAACCTCAGTTCATTGTAAGGTTTACGTAATGAAGAACCTTGACATATATTTCTTTATATTTGCTCTTGGTATATATTTAGATGATTATGGCATTATTTTTGTTATTACGGCGTGTGGTGCGTATCAAGGTGCGTATCAAATGTTACCCAAGTTCATTTTAGAATAACGTTCACACGATTACAAACGTGTTGAATTAAAAATAATGCAATTGTTAGATATTTACCCAAAAATAGAAGCACGCTTTTTTTAACAAACATTTAAACTTTTTTACTGGTTAAGTCGTGAGTGAAGAAGATTGGTTTAAAATATTTTCCTCCTGAGGCCCTCTCTAATATCGATGAAGGCGCAAACAAAAAAAATTGTCGAGTATGGACGAGTAACTCTTCAAGTGGTTAGCGAGCAGTCGTCTAATCCACTATATATAACTATCTGGGCAGCCTTAGGTTTGAACGGATTACTAGATCCTATTTTGTCACGAGACTAAAACGGGTGCCCCACACTTCACAGCCATCGAAATAGTTTAACTTTTAAGGAGAAATATTCTACTGACGCGTAATTTTTTCGTAACAATGATGTTTACCTATCTTCACAATCGTAGGATTTAACGTCCGCAGACTTTCACCTATAGGGTGATTTAACAGCGAAAATACAGTTTAATAACCCGACCGCAGGGTGCATGAACAAAATTGACTTCTGTGAAGTTGCTATCGAGCATTCGTTAAGGTCCGTCTATATGCTAAGAAGTTCTAATTAAGCTTATCTCACTCTCAAAAAAGTGATTGTACTTTTTGCGTAAAAATCCAAACTTTGTCGAACACTATGAAGTAATCGTAAAAGGGATGCCTAAATGAGTGGATGCAATAAATGTGCAATCTAATAATTAAGTGGATTGGATAGTGATTTAATTATAGCATGGAAAAGAGTCTTGAAGATCTTAAGGCAAACTCTCATCCTCGAAACGGAGTTTTGCATCAATTAGGCAAATAGGGACATCACATCAATTTTTTGGTTCTCATGGTGCTTGATTCTCCCGAGCTGGTGCCGAGGAAATGACTCCAACGTATATATATACATATATATATATATATATATATATATATATAAGTCATTGCAAGTAATAATTGTTATGATATTGTTGTAAAGATAAGTCCTGTACGACCTAATCTACTCGAATGGGTCGAGTAAGTGTAAAAGCCTTGCGTGCATAACATTGCTTTAGAATACCTACTGTACATTCAAATATTTTAGAGTATTTAGTGGTTACAACGCCACTCTGTTTTGGGTGAATTTCGGTTATCCGGTAACCTTCCAACTGTTAGCCATAGAGTGAAAAATACATGCATCAAAACATCGTCACGCTAATTTATGAAAAATTTTGCTGGTTTTCGAAAGTCAACATTTATTAGAATGAATACTTATAAGGAAAGCTCGCTTTTTACATACAAGCCACTAATAGCCACTAATTAAATACTAATGACTCGCTGTATTAAGTGTCTACTTAATGCAAAAGTGATTCCGCAAACAATATAGTCATTAAAAATAGGCTAACCTAAGAGTATAGAGTTTATTGTTGGGTAACATTTTAATGCAATTAACTACAGGATCTTTTCCTGCTTTTTTTAGATGTTGCAGGCTTCCATAGCAGCGAGCGATGTGTCCAGAGTATCAACTCTAAATTCTCAGTTACTTGGGCTCAAATCGTAATGGCTCGCGTTGCAAACATCTCGCCTCGTCTGTATGCTGTGTATATGAAATGAAAAATCCAGTAGCGACACTCGGCTCATCGGTAAAAAGTCAAAAGTATCATAAAAGTTTTAGCTCAACTCATAAATCCGAAAGAATGTTTGGCTTTGCACATGACCTAGAAACCTAGAGGCAACATCAGGTAACCTCGACAGCCAATGCTGCTTAAATAGTTCCACCTTTGGACTAGTTGTTGTGGACAATATTTAATCGTTTGCGGTATCGACCATGAATGGAAAGACTGCTGAACAATAGAAAGTTAATGTGGATTGACAAAACCAGTGAAGGCTGTGATAATGGGTTAGTCATACCCTGGTAAGTGGAGTGCCAAGCAATTGGCACGCAGACACCGGATGCTTCTTGTGCATAGCTTCCTGTCATGCAAATAATTATGTCTTTTTTTATAAACAATTCGTCCGTTGTTACATCGTTGCGCATCATATGCTGGCGCAAGTGACTTTATACAGTATCTCAATGACATAAATTGTGCTTATTATAAATATGATTTGCGTCATTTTGCGACTCTAATTTGTATAACAAATAAGTTTGTTAATTACAGAAGAAACAGTCCGAATGATACGTTTTTTACTCTTTACGTGTACAATTGCATTGAATGTGCTGTCTATACTAAGCGAATAAAAACGGACTTATTGCGAGTCGCAATAGTTTTTTTTTTTATTGGACTGTCTCTATAAGGGCAGGCAACATGTTAATTTTTAATTTTTGCGTTTCATTTAGTTCATTTTTTCCCCGATATTTAATGATGGCACATTAAAGATAGCTAATGCACTGCGCAATCGTATGAGTACATACTGCCATCTCAATTATAAAATCTGTTTATTCGAATGATGGTATTATTTATGGTAGGTGCTACTAAAGCCAAAAAAACGCGAAATTTTTTATTATTTCCGAAAACATAGTTACACAATCCAAAACTAAAAATTTCATATAAATTGAAAAAATATTTCCTTTTTCAAAAATATAAACTAGTCCACTTATTTTGGAACTTTAAGACATTATATGCAAGTCCTGGCCTTAGTTGCAGTCTTTCAGGGACCGCGAACTCACTGTCTTGGGTTTTGTCTTCCACCTCGTTCATAAAGCAAACGCACACACGCACCTGGATAACTCTCACTCGTCTGGCCCACTTTTTGTTACTCACTAGTTAGTCTGAGAGTGGCTTTTAAACCATTAACGTATGCACGAACAAGTCGCTAAGTTATGTCGGTGATAGCACACTAGAGTTATTTATATAAACACGCAAATCACACGAAATAAAAAAAACACTTATTCATTTATATTAGACTAACTTAGACGCTTATAACATCTCTCTCTATATCAATTATTATTAGTACCACATTTCTAGTACAAACAACAACACTTCTCAAATAATTATCAAGTATTTTTTCCGTAATTATCAGTCATCTTTCCTCTCGAATCTCCTCGAATCTTTTCTTCACCAATGACACCCAGGGCGTAAAGACAAGCTAGCGCAGCACTCTGTTCAGCCATACGCTTATTCTTCTCACGAAAGAGACTCGAATAGCGTTTTCCATTGTAGAGAACTACGGCACGAAACATTTTATCTACATTCATAATTGTATAACGAGGCTGCTCGCCCTTTTCCGCTCGGCTGCGATTGAACAATAATGTTTTAGGAAGATCGGCAATCCCGAACAGATTACGGCAGAACTTGACCTCAATTTCAAAAACTTCGCCCTCATTTTCGGCACTCGAGTTCAACTTTCGCTTGAGACCGCGCTCTTCATTGCCTACTCGTAAAGTTTGTGCTTCGTGGTGCCAATGGGCCTGCTTATCCTCGTATGTCTGTCGAAGGCCCCAAATATCACAAACGTCTTCCATACATCGGGTTTGAAGCAATTTCCGTCCTTGCTCGGTCGTAACTTGCTGCGAGCCCAGCATATGCTGAATGCAGTACTTGGTATTGGTAAAGCGATTATCCCATTCGATTGCTAATCGAAGGTAGCGGGTCACCAGCTTCTCTGTGGACCACATCCCCTCTTTGCAAAAAATGCTTACGTTAGTTCCAGCGCTACGGGCCACCATCACCGCAGCGGCATTGCATACATTACGAAAACGTTCAAGGTCAACAAAACGACTGATTTCCGAGGAACCGCCATTAGCAATCACCGGGATATTTAATGCTTCGGCAACAGCACGAATTGTGCTGTTTCGGTTCGAATGCTGTGGACGCTCATCTCGCGTTCGGCCATGTATTCCAAGAGCATGCACGCCTGTTGCTTCGATACGCTGACATAACTTTATAGTTGCTTCCACGTCGTCAAAAACACGAACTTTGCAAGTAACAAGGAGGTGTGGCACCGCCCGTAGAAGTGCGCAGAGTATTGCTTCAATCATATCGGGCTGAGTAAGGAGAGCAGCGCCCATGCCTCCTTTGATTGAAAACTCTTTCGGACAGCCCATGTTGACATCAATACCAGCCACATCCTTCTGTACCATCAGTGCCACCTAAGTGAATTAAAATGACGATGTTAATTTCTGACTTTGAATATGGCAAGCAAATGATCCACAACATAGCATACCAGGTACATGGAAAATAGCTAAGGATAAAAATTTATGTTTTTAAAAATATCTGTTTACTTTTTTCAGAAAAATGTTCTTGAAGCTCGTTGTGCCGACGATGCGCAACCCCAGGCATACTAAAAATCACACTTTCACACCATAATATTCGAACTGCGGTGTTTATTGAGTCACTTTTTAACTCACTTGGTATTTGTGTTTGACCTTGACTTAAATACTATATAGAGTCGCGAGTCGCTAATACTAAAAGAGAATTACATGAGGAAAGGTTACCGAGACTACGAAGAGGGCATGCATTTTGATAGGTGAAAATAACAAAAAATTTAAGAAACGAAAAGTCAAAAAATAACAAACGTATTTTATATAATGGCTATATATTTTAGTACAGGAAAAAACCAATAAACTCAATTGAGAGCATGAGTTTCAATGAAATAATAAAATTAGAGAATAAAATAGTAAGGAATGCACTGAATTACGTGTCCCATAGCTATGCTTATTTTAGAGAAAAAGGTATTAGATGTATTAGAGCAAACCGAATGCAAATAGAATGCAGTCTAATTGACTATCTATTTATGCCGAACAAAATTGTAAAAGTACTTAAGGCACAAAGACAAAGATTTGTAATTCTTTGCCGAAAGAAAGTGTACGTTTGAGAGAAATGGGAGATTGCTATGTAAGTTAATGCTAAGATAAAGCATTTACGATAACTGGACGAGCTCTTAATCAGTCCTGGGTCTTTAAGCAAGTGTATTCAAACAAAAAATGTGTAGCGTAGGAATAAAACTTTGAAGAATACGTGAAAGCAAAAATTTATGCATGTTTAGAATTATGATGCACGTGGCACGTGCGATAGTTTCTCTCATTATCTGAAAAGCTTTATATTCTTTCCTAGTAAATGCATTGTTTGAGAACGCTGTTTGTTTATTGAAAGTATTAATTTTAAAAGCGAACCAGTATTTTCTACCGCTCAATGATTAATATTTAACTCTTTCGATACCATGTTAACTTACTTGCACAGCTCGCTCTGGGGAGCATGTTCCAATCTGAATAATATTTCGGCCTCGCTCCTTCGCACATGTTCTATAAATTATTCGATTGTCCGTATCGACGAAGTCTACACTACCAAGGAGTACATTCTTAATTCGACGACACTTGAGTAACCGGTAGTCAATTAGCTCCTCCGAATAGACGAGGTCTGCTCCGCATTCCAATGCCAGAAGACGCGTTGGCAGAGTTCCAATGCGCACCATAGGAGCTAGGATGTTCTTCCCATTGTAATCGAACATAGTGGAACGGATATATCAGTTTAGTAGTGAAACGCAAATGTCACTTTTAACTCTTAACTAAATAATTTGTTCAGTTTGAATGGTTTGTGTTCTGACGGACCAAGTATACTTCGCAAACAAACTATGATCTTGTCTTTAGCAAAGGTTTTCGCTTATATCATTGTCGGTCTCGGAAATCACATTTGTCACCAGATATATGACCGAACGCCATGTAAAGACAGCAAACAGTACCTCTGTACGTGTGATTTCGAACGCTGATCGAGGAAGTGGGCGCGATGCCACTGTTGGCAGCAGGAGGAGCACAACAATCGATAACAGATATCTAAAAAGGTATATTTTTTAGAGCTGATTATCAGCCAACATACAACGTGCATGGTAGCACTTTTTGCATTACTTCGTATGACGGATCCTATGAGAATAAATGTGCAAAGGCGGGGATCGAACCTGTGCACCTACTTATCTTTTCCGGTCGCAAGGCGTACATGACTGCACCAAACCACCGAGCTCGACCTCTAAGGAAGTAGTATCTATTATTTCCGGTAGGTAATAACCATCTTTGCCCTGCCAAAGTGTCGAGAATAATGGCGGCTCGGCAAAGTGTGAAATTTAGATTGGGACGTATCCAAATGTTACTGCGGGGCCGCCAGCCGAGACAGAAACGGGTCTAAACAAATAATGGCTAAGGAGCACCTATTGAATTTTTTCGTTGTCTACTATGGTCGTGATTTTCAGAACAGTACGATTGTGTACCTACTAACAGTGGATAATATTTTCGTTATCCTTTGGATTTACTTTATTGCTATACATTATGTATAGTATGCAAAATTTATTTTGTGGTAAACAAAGCACCTATCGACTTCAATCACGATATATTTCACAAAAGGTGTCCTTATGGGCAAGGTATAACTGGATTAGATACTACGATTAAATTTATTTATATTTAAATCGTTTATATTTACGCAACATTGTGAAAAGTAATTTGGTTTTGCAATGTTATTTACTAACTTGGAACTAATCAGTACTTATTGTTACACTTGGGCACAACCTCTGTCGTTTTCTGAGACAGGAGCGTAGATAGAAATCGTTTAGGTTACTAATTGAACCGAATTTAAATGGTACAATTGTAAAAATACTAATCACATTCTGACTACCAATGGTACCGATTTTATGGCAGCATTAATTAGCAGAACTAATTATTCCACATACAGCTCAAATAAGCATATAAACTTGACACAAGAAAGGTCGTGATCGACTAGAGATAGTTAAACTAGACGCTACAATTTGATTTAGATCCATTGATAGATGTTGAGGTCATACTTTTCGCCCACAGGTACACAAAATTTCTAGAACAAACTTCATTTTACAATTTGTTTTGCCAACGTTTAAGCATGAACGGGAATCAGTGGGGTTATTAGGTAAACTATAAAGTACGTCTGCAAACATTAAATGCATTTTAATTACCAATGATACCGTTTTTACAACATAATTCATCGACAAAGATGGTCATCTCAAATATAGCTTATGATATAAATATTCACAAATCGGCTTAATTAAACACGTCGACTTTTGTTATAGACCCAAATACAAATAAAATTTAACGGCTTCAACTTGATAGTAAATTATTTAGCTTTACATTTGTCTAACACATTGTTTGGCTTTATACTCTACATATTTGTCAGGATACAAGAGGGCATATTGCATTTTACTATTTACTTATGTTGGAACACTGCCAATTATAACAACTATGTTGTCATTCAAAGAGAAATGATGGGCTACATACTGTTGTAGCTTATAATTATAATAGGAGCATAAGAAATTTAAATTCGGTTCAGTCAGATTCGTACGTAAGTTTATCGCTACGCAACCGATAGATTCTAAAGGAACTCCGAGGTAAGAGAGTTTGCAAAAGACAAGTGATTTTGATAATAAAAATAAGTAAATTATAGCCTAATTATAATTATGATATAATAAATAAATCATATAATAAATTACTATTAGTAATATATGTAGTAAATTATAATAGGTGAATTATAACGCTGCTTAAAAATTCATGGACCCTTCGTATATTTTGCGGATACGGGCTTGTAATCTAAACGACTAGAAATAAACTACAATGCACTAAGAAATACACCAGTTAGTACGCCTCAAAGCAGCATATGAAATGCATAAAAGCTATAAAATATGTATATTATGTAGTTCATAGCATTTGCCTGAAGATACTGAGAGTCGTAAAAGTATTCCAGTCTTAGTTCAACAATGACAACTGCTAACAAAAAATAAACAAGTTAATATCGAGGTTAACGGTGCGAATCCCTTGGCAGGCTGCCAGTAGAACATGTCGAATTGCGTTTACCGTAAACAGTCTGGATTGCAAGATATAAACAATACACCATTAACAACAAAAGATAATTCGAGTTGTACTATACCATTATTTCTAATTCGAAGAGACATACACTAACACCACTTTTCCTGCACCTCTTACAACCCTAGGGCAGTTTGGGCACAACTTGGCACCTAAGTTCTTGTATTACTATTTAGAAATATGTTTAATTTTGTGTTGTACTTTTACAGTTCGGATTCCCGACGACCATTTAGCTAGTGACCTATAGTATATCCCATATTTAAATATCCCATAAACCGCTAAGCCTTGATAACTCTTAGCAATTTTATGCTAACATGATAAAAACGATTTAATTTTGACTTCGCATGCTAATTAGAAACTTGGCTTTATTCACTATTTGATTACCAGCAAACAATTATCGTGTGTATTGTATTTAGCTACTTATTTAATGTCTTGGAGTCGGTATAAATAATCGGAACGAAGGCCACCTATACAATTAAAGTCATACACAGAAAGTTCTGTTTTAGCCATTTATTTCAAAGGCCCCACGCGACCAACGTTTGATTTGCACAAATAGTGCAACAACATTTTGACGCTGTTCTGAAATACTTATATGAACTCTCGCAGTAGAATGCCGGAGAATAACCACAGGTCACCCTAATCGGATTAGGTCTAGGCCTGCTCCATCTGTTCTACTGCTGATTCATCAGCTCCACGGTCCCAGCCTCCTCCCCGAGTTCGTTCCTCACCCACAATCAGATTAAGAAATTGATTGCAAGCCTCATCTTCATAAATTGTAAAGTCTCTGTCTTTCCCAACGATAGCAATCGACACATTTTTAGTGCCCAGTTCAACATCGTTGGGAAGACAGTCGCGCAATGCTCGTAAGCCGTGCTTCATTAAATCCTCCAGAGAACACCTGAAAAACACACCAAAACGAACAATCTTTGTTAAGATA
The DNA here is from genome assembly GCA_002081605.1 of Tropilaelaps mercedesae. Taxonomy (NCBI): domain Eukaryota; kingdom Metazoa; phylum Arthropoda; class Arachnida; order Mesostigmata; family Laelapidae; genus Tropilaelaps; species Tropilaelaps mercedesae. Next base: position 39,639 of record MNPL01000128.1, read on the forward strand.
TCATAAAGAATACCACTGACACCAATGGCGTAGACGTGTGATGCAGTAACCATTGTTTTTCACTCACGTTTTAAACTGATCGAGATGCTTCTCAAGGTATGTTCTAGCCGACTGGCTCCGAGCTCCAATGGCCATAGCTTTGCAGTCGTAGAAGTTGGCAGACGGACATGTCTGGTAAATATGCGGCCCATTCTCATCCCATCCAGCCACGAGCAGACCCACTCCATACGGCCGCCGATCGTAACGCTGTGTACAGACCTATAATGAGGAAAGGGACAGCGATGACAAGTGCAATATTATTAGGGAACGTTAAGAATGTCCTTACCATATTGCGACATTCTTGGTGCCTGAATTATGATATGTTAACTACTTATTATCACGTATTAACATTTTCGCCTTAACTAATTATGTCGGTGGGTTGAATTATCGTACTTTAAATAGTTACCTGCATTTTATTGCCCATTCGAGTAACTAGTCGTGCAATGGGGAGAGCGCACTCGTGAGCAAAGCGATTGTTTAGACACTCATTCCGAAGATACTTGGAAAGAATGCGGGCATCAGCCGTCAAGCCTGGAACACAAAAAATTAAAAAGAACAATTTTCTGTTTGATATGAAAAGTTCGTTGTCATTACAAAGAACTGCGCTATCTCGGTGATATTATTTCAGTAGCTGAAAACATTGTTAACGAACATGAGCATAAAATGGATCATGAAAGCAAACAAAGTACCAGCCTTTCGCACTGTTTGCACGTGACGTAACTTTTTCAAGAATTGACATACCGGCGAGTGATACACCAATGTGACGGTCAATTGGTATGATTTTTTTTTGATGAGCAGACAGTTCCGACGAGGCTCTTTTTAAAGCTAGCAGAATAGCGTAGTCGGCGTTCTTCAGCCCAATTGCTGCTGAACCTGCCAAATCCAAGCACAAGCTCGTCAATAAGTACATGTCAATAAGCGCAACTCTTCTATTAAATAGCGCTATAGAGAACTGCTGTATATAAGTAAATCTCATCAGACATTTCTTTCCCAATCTCAGTCATTAATAAAAGATCAGTCCGCAGTGCAACTGAATTTTAGAAAGAGGTCTTGGAGGAACTAAAGCGTTTCATCTTTGCCTACTATCTATCTACTCTCTGGGGTTCAACCCTTAGAACGTTAGCAACAACCTTTTCGACTGAAAATTTTTGTGTGCAATTGTAAAAATCTTGCTGTGACTACAGTATTGTTATGCCTGCTTGTTTCTCGCATGGCTAAAAATAGTGATATTCATAATTACATGCATGCTTCCACAAATGGTACCTTTCCAATTAGTCTTAATATTTCAATATTAATTTTGTGTTATTTTCACTATTTTTCCTACGAGAACTCAAGCAATACAAAATTTCAGTATCCGCGTAATAAATAAATCTCATTTACAATTCAGTTAAAAATAGTCTTCACGTTATATCTTAGAGATTCTTCTAGGTAAATACTGTAACTGTTCGGTACGTTAATTAACACTGCAAACACACCTTGTTTGACAGCCTCCATCGCGTACTCAACTTGATGTAGACGACCTTGTGGACTCCACACCGTGACATCATTGTCGTACTGGTTGCGATACATCTGCAAAACGGCAATGAATCAGTAAAACGACGCACCAATACCAACAGGAAATGTTGGAAAGGTACTGCAGCCGCTAACCTAATTATCTCCGAACCGATTTTTCAACGTAGCTGAATCAACGAAACGCTTGATTAAACCTGACAGAATTGAAGGTGTGAAACTATTTGGATGTTTTTAAACTTATACTAAAATAACTTCAAAGTATAGCATCTCAGTGGTCAACGACTATGTGTCCAGTATCGTATCTTATCATGTTTATTTAAACAAAACAATAGTTGAATTGCATTCATTGCACGTCAACTACCCTAAAAGTAGAGTACTTAATGCAGTTACCAGACCGGCAGATAAAATTTTTCTGAACCATACGCGACTTAACATTTTACCTCCCAAAAAGATTACGGAAAAAATCGCGAGATACCTCACGTTAATTGTAGTGAGACACCGTAAGGGAACCAGATTTTTTTACTCAGATATGATGTATCTAAGTAAATTGCGTATCCAATTTTGTTGCAGAATAATTGTACTAGCCATAAAACGAACCACAAAAGTTTAATCAAATTTCGTACTCTTAGTAGCCAACAGTGTAATAATTGCAATTGATTAATTATTTCCTTTATCTGCACAAAATATTTTCGTTTCTATGAACTACCATATGTAATTTTAGGGTTTTGTTTTTAAACATCAGGGTTGCTTCTATTTAGAATATATCCTACACTTTTGGAATTATCTTTAGGCAAGCTGATCAGAAACACAACATATAGTGCCAACATTTAGAGCAACCGTTATTCAACGTTGAGAGATCCTGTATCATGCTAACAATGAAACATTATTTTCCGGTGGACTGACGTTGACTGACCATCCTATTATTGCCACTGTTGGGTGTGTTCCCAATTAAGAAGGAAAGTGAGCGATAAAACCATTTGTCAAATATCCAGCATACTTAAGAAAAGCTTATCCTAAAGTTGCTGCTACAAAATGTTCTTCGAAATCTGCAATTCATTTGCTGCGTTGTTTTAAATGCAGTAAAATACCACAGAGCAAATCCATCTTCGTAGTTCTGAGCCAACAAGTGTAAACGTTATATACAATTCTTCAGGACATAGAAGTGTTCGTTAGGTATATCCGTTGCTTTTGATGCACGTGAAGTAAATAATGACCGTTAACCATCAGGTTAACCCTGGATTACAGTCAAGATATTCCTGTGCTGGTTTATTTTTGTCAAGCTCACATTTTTGCAGAGTTTTGGCACACGTTAAGACACGGCTGGGCAATATTTCCTCAAATAAACTGCCGATTCACTGTTTTCGTCTGCACCCAATCATCATATGCCAAACAATAACAACTGTACATAATGCCTGGTACATTATGTCTTGGAAGTAATGAAGCGAAAACCTTAAGTATTTAAATCGACATTTTTGTGAAAGAAGATGCTATTTATTTCCGCAATTGCAATATCTGCAGAAATCACAATCAAGTAACAACCCTGTAATGTGAACAAGTAAAACAGACGATTTAATTTCAAAATAAACTATTATCGTGTCCGCTACATGAAAATAATAACTTCCATGAATAGAAAGCTTCTGCTGAATTTGCAATCAGTGTGCCATCTTCCTATTCTTAGTGGGAGCTACTTGTGGAAATTACACTCTTAGTTGTTCTTTGGTCGAGTGTGTGGGTTGTTTTGGCTAACTAAAGGAAGGTAAGTTCAGCAAGTTTTTATGAAATATGAATAATTTGTTTTCCCATGTCCTAGTATGATATACTCTATTTGGTTTTCTGCTTCCATGCCATTTAATTATTTACATGCAAATTTAAGACGAATGGATGAACTATACTGGGGGCAATGTAGCAATAAGTCGAATGCGCAAGCTTATTTAGGCGAAGCTTTATTGACTGAACTGAACGAAAATGTGTTTTATCCTGTAACAACTATTGAATGTAAATTATTGAACAGTAAGTATAGAGTTCAAACATTTTTAAAGTGTGGCGCTTCGAATATATGTTTATTGCTTTTCATCAGATTTTTTGCAAAGGAGATTAAGGATTTAATAATCACGTGCATTAATAGAACTTACAAATTTTTAACGTTGCATTATGTCAATTATGTACTTTATTATGTACGATATAGATGCATGAATAATTACGCCTATGGTTTAAGAACCCTGTACAATTTTTGATCTGGAATGGACGACGGCGACGTTAGAATAGTGCTTTAATCTTTTGTGAACCTTGGAGACTTACAGAACCATATGGAGTTTGAGGAAACTACTATCAAGTCATTGTTGCAGCACCCTGATGAAGAGGTATTGTAGATTTAATACTCACTTTTTAAGCGAGCTCTCTATGTACATAAGTTTTGTATATGTAGACGTTCGATCAGTTGTGGCCTTTGATAACCCAAACATTTCTTATTAAAAAAGATAGTGTATAACTATCTTAAGTAAACACAATTAATATAAACTGTAAGCAGACCGTAATTACTGTCAGAATACGAGATGTTTTTCAGAAGCCTCATTTATATATGCCTGTGTGTAATAAGAACATAATTTAGTAGAAATTATAAAGCATTGTAAAAATTGAATATTTGAATACATATTCTGAATATATTTTCTATAACCGGATGCGAATCAACTTCACATGTATTGTATGCGCTTAGATTACTAAAGAATGTGCGCTGGAATTCACAACGCATATTTTGACAGGGAAGCAAAAGCTAGAGAACCTAGCGCAAGTCCTGTGAGAAAATATTTTGGACAATGCTTTTTATTTAATGAAAAATTTGATTTTTTGCCCCTTAGAATTAGATTATAAAATAATGTTAAACTATGAGAGTAAATATAGGTAGAGAGGGTGGCTCCCACTAAATATATTTCTTCGCCATTTTTAGGTTCGGAACCGCTTTTCCATTGCTTCGAGAATCCTTTGTCGACAAAAAAGGTGTATGTCTCATTAGCTTAATTCAAAATAGCAAGAACCAGCTTTATAGCCAGCTTTACAGCCAGCTGAACGACCATAATGACAAAATGGCCCTTTTTATACGGCGCAATGCGAAGCCGTGCCATCGCTGTGTGTGAACTTTGAAATACGAGTTCAAAAATACGAGTAAACTCTGGTTCCTAATAATTAACGTTAAGTACGTGCAAAAACGATATTTAATTGTCCGTTTAACGTATTTAACTTTATTCATTCTGCGTCTTTGTGTGCTACAGGTATGCGTAGTGACGTTTATAGGCAAGGCCCGCATTGATGGTTCGTGCTTCAACCTTGCCAGTGAATCAAAGTTTTACTATGACGTCGCCAAGAGGTAACATGTGATTAGCTACACTTTTTTCTAATACAGTAGCATCGTATGAAGCAACCCATGTCCGATATTTGGATCTGTCCTAAATCAAATTAGGTCGGTGAATTAGTTTTCTTTTTTATGGCTTGCATGTTCTACTTATATATAAAAAAATAAGTATCTTCTACTCAGTTATTATTCATATTGCCAGAAATATATATTGAAAATATATTTTTTACTGTAGGACGATATATTTGTCGTGCGAGCTTTCAATCAAGGCCATGCCATTTCTGCACGTAAGCCATCTCCTCGTCTTTGTATCAGACAGCAGCCAACTTGATGTTCAGTACCTACAATGGTTTCGTCGGCTAGACGCGGTCCGTCTCAAGAACAAGGATCAGCTGCAGAAAAAATTTGATCGTCCTTCGGGAAGGTAATACAGCTATTTCTTATGCTAACGTGCATACTTCTACTATAAAGGTGAGGTTTTGCTTACTTTTTCTGTACAGATTGCCGGTGGGTTTAATGATTATTTTAAATAAGCATATTTCAAACTATCTAAGATGCTTATGTCATCCGAAAAAATGTTCCCTCGCGTTTCCTTAAAAGTTTTACACTTTTTGACTTGTTTACCAAAAAGAGTTAAATATGTGTGACCTCAGCGTAAAATTACTTCATCGTATGACGCCAATTTTTAACAGTGGTAACAAACATTTTTCTAGTAACTAAAAGCCCATTGTAATCTCTTCGTCTTCTGATTTATGAATAAAGCATACTTTACTCACTCCGATTTTCTAGTCGAGTTTCATATTTACAACGTAAATTAACTTGCCTTATTTGTATCGTATTAAGCTTGTAGCACCGTCCTTGTAAAGTCTGCATCATTAACTTTCATACCCTTCAGCTTTCAAATTTCCTTTGGAAAACAAAAGATTTGGGTCAGCATTCTATTGCTGTTCTTCTCGACATAGAGAACGTGTTTGACCGCTTGTATCACTATACCCCGGAAGAAATTCAGTGCTTGCAAGATATCTGATTGAGCTTGCAATCTTATATTTTCAGTCACCAAAGATAGAAGGCACTTACTGGATTTTAATGCATCACTCTTTTCTCTAGCAATTCAGATTTAAGGTTCTGCAGGGTAGCCTAATAGTAGCCAACTGGATAAAAACGCACATGATGTTTAGCCAAGACTAGACCTGTCAGAGCCATTTAAGTGCCTGTAGAGTAAGGAAACTGCTCGAACCCAGAATGTGCAGAATTTTCTCAGTATATATAGGCGAATAACACTTTTCTCTTGACTCGGGAAAAAGCAAGTAGATGTATTTTTGATCTGTCTTGATAGAATATGTTAGAATATCTGGTATTATTCTGTATTTGTTAAGGATACATTTGTTGGTAAAACAAAAAACAAAACCCTTGGACTTGTGTAATGTTATGTATTTTGTACCTTTAATGATGTTAATGTATATATGTATATTTGTCACTCTGGTGCTATTATGCTACGTTAGCATACTGAAGCTATTACTGTCGTTTATTACTGCAATCTGTGTATGTTCCAATATACTTTTCGTGTCCCCACCATGTTGTTGCTCATAAACCGTCTTGCCACTGCGCAGGTAGATGCTATCCTTGAGGTATTAAGTTTTCTATTCAATTAGATCGTTTCAAATGTTTTCAGTGAAATGTCTTTTGAAATTGTTTCTACATGATGTGCGATTTTTTCATATTTTTTGCCAAGCATGTCTTTCTCTTTGCGAGCGTTCAAGTATGTCACGCGTTGACATTTTCATCAAATTTATCTGTATATGCGAATACGATTAAAAAATATAGCAGTTTACGTAAATTTGCTAGCGCTATGTCCTTTGTTTTTTTGCTTTCTTTGTATTATAAAAGGCTAAAAGTGAGATGTACAACAAAATGCGTACAAGAAACACAACAATATAATGTCTTTTTGAAAATCGTTTATATATCTTATGTTGTTGCCCTTCCTTTGCAGATACTGCTCACCTAGGGCGTTGTTTGTGGTGAAAAGACAACTGGAAAGTGCTAAAGGTTTCGAATTTAATATGGAAGACCTCATCTATAGGTGTGTGCACTATTAAAGGGCAAAACTTGGCAGTTGATTGATATATATTCGGCATATAATAATAATTACGTTTTAGCTCAATTTTGTAAATTTATCATAGTTAGTGAAGAACTCATCACTAGTTTCAATGGCTTGGACTTAAATTGTAGTCTACTGCATAGCCATCGTTGTGACACATATGAGTCTTAAAAATATATCTATATCAGCATAGACAGGTCTATATTTTTTTACATTGAATATCTAGAACATTACCAGTAGAGGTCACCGGTAGTATGTCTAAACAATGTTGAAGTATGATGACTGTGACTGAGATTGTTTCCTATTTTTTAGAACTTATGAATAAAGCTTTTAGGGTGGCATATCTAGTGATTGGTCTCAGTCACAAAGATGTGAAGTTCTGGAGGTAAATTGCTAGGGTCTTTTTGCCTAATGCCAGACTTAAGAATGCCAGACGATGCTTCCGTTAGAGTATCCTATTCTATCATAATTAATACGGTGCAGTCTGTAGTACAATCTTTGTTTATTTATCCCGAACATTAGTGCATTTTTCAATACAATATGATCTGGGCATCTTGTTATAAAAGGCAGTAACTAATAAAAATTTTCTCATTCTGGTTTTGTGAGCGAGCAGAACTCTTCGGAGGAGTCGTATCGTTACAAATAACTGCGGCAATTCTCTCTTTGCTGTGCCGATGAGCCGCACTTTTGTGCATGTCGGCCACGAGGATTGTTTAGAGTTCGTAGAGGGGCATACCCGCCTGGCATTCAAGCAAGGATTTAATGACAATGTCGGACGGAATGCCGGTGTCGCCTACTTTCGACTTGCTCAGCTGCATCGCTGGGTTGATGTTTTTGAGAAAATGGTTCATTTCTTTCGTAACGTCAACGAGATCGACATTGATGCAAAGTTCAGCGAAGTTCGTTGCTCCAAAGCTTACCCAGTGGCGTTGCAGGCTTACTACGACAATCTACCACCATACTATGATGAGTTCGTGCACCAGGCAAAGGTTGCGTATGCATTAAAAGTATTTCGGGCTAAGGCTAAAGGACCTACTGTCCAGCGTCTTGCGGAAGAGCTTCGTAAGGAATGTGAGGATTTTTGGAAGAACGGACATGAGACTTGCAAAGAAGAAGTGAGTCTGTTACCAAACTTGCAAACTAAAGATCGTCTTTATTTAAGCCACGCGATAGGATTTGAGTTCAGGTCATGGATATTTTGTTGAAAAACTTAATGTATTATGTTGAACAACTTAATGTGCCAAAACATGAATTAATCAGAAGCAGTTCCAACATTCAGAGAGACCACTTTTAATTTGACAAACGTGTTCTCTAACGTGCAATATGTTCTTTCCTTTTCTCTATCCTGGGCGCTGTGATACTCACACCGATGTAATGGATAGAGTTTGACTGGACATGGATGTGGCAAACCGATTCATGCCACTGGGGAACATCTCGCCCGCGTTCAGTTCTTATCGGTTTGTAACTGTGGTCGTTCGCGACATGTCCGGAATGATCCCTTTTCGCTGATTCATGCCAATTTTGGTTTCTATGAACGTCCGGATTGTTGCGCTGATCTCGCCTCTTTCACATTTGAATCGAAGGACGATTCAGACGCCGACATGACGTGTAGCGAAACCCCGTTACCTCCAAAATTTTCTTCTTGGAGCTGTGTCTGTCTAGGACCATCATCAAAATACTCGCATAAGGTTGGTCGATAAAGCCAGAGAAAATGAAAAGGAATATTACGATTTTCTGTAGCAGATGGTAGTGGTACGCAACTCTAAAAACCGTATCAGCAAATCCTGTGTTAAAATGTTTGCTTTGAGATAGGCTTCTTACTTTGAAAATTTGTAAATGGATACGTGTCAGGAAAGCTGGATTAGTTGTTTAGGTAAAACAATGTGTAACATTATTAAGAGATTAAACTGTATTACACCTTAAACAATGCAATTTATTTCTTAAGATGAAAACTGTAGATTGCTCCGAATTCGGCTATCATTTTTGGTGTATATTACATTTTATTATAACGATTTTAGCCTCGAGTTCATTACCACCGCGTTTCATTTTTTTTTAGTATATTCATGACTTGTTATTAATTACTATTCTTTCAGTTAGGCATTATCGATCAGCCAGGGTTCTTTAACGGTAGCAGCTTTCTTTTGCCGTGGGACGTGAAACTGGATTTCCCTCGCACGTTAAACTCAGGTGACTCACGGAAAGGCAGTACACGCAGCGCGAAGATTTTCATCGGCTTCGAATACGAATGCCCAAGGGGTGACCGTTTTATGCTGTCCGCACCGGACACAATGCTTAGGTTGGTATTTCTTTTGCTTGGATTTGAAACGCTAATTTATTATTATATTCACATGAAACGTCCATACGGTGGTAGCTTGCTAGATGTTTAGATGTTTCTGCCCTTATCTTCACAATTTACAACGTATTTTACCTTTATTGTTAAACATTTATTTCATCTACTTTTTATTCAGAATAATAATAATAATAGTGATAATAATAATTATTATTATTACTACTATTATTTACTTTTTGCTATTAAACTGTAATTAGTGGGCTCTCATTTATTTATAATTTAAAGCTCGTGTGAACGGAATGGTATATGTTACGTTGAGTGATCTAATATTCTTACTTCGGGTTTTAGGTCAACACCGTGTGGTTTGGTGAAAGAGACCGCCAGCAAAATCGTAGGGTCTGCTATGCCGCTCTATTTCCCTTGTCCCTGTCAACTCAAAGCAAATGCACAACTTATGCGCTTACATGTAGTCACGCCTAAGATAGCAATTGATGTAACTGTTCAGCCAAGAGTGCAACCTGCGCCATCAAGTCCAGTTTTCCATCCCCTTGAAACCATCACTCTAACGCAAAGCTCGTATTGGGTAATCCGGCTGCCGTACGTATACAAAAACAAAGGTGTAGTATACAGACCACAAGACAGTTCCCACTGGGGAGTTGAGTCCGCGAGACTGCTTGGAGGAACGTTTAGCGTAGCCACGGGAAGGCTATCTTGAGAATAATAACACGAAGCATTAAAGCGTAATCATTTTGGATCATGATTGTTCAAAAAGGAAACGATGCTGTTTTTTACCTCATATTTGAAAAAAATAATAATGTTTGTCTTCAATGATAACTTGCTGCATTAGCGGCAACCCTCGTATATGGGCACATATACTGGTATATCAGCCATGTTTCAGGTTCCAGTAAGTTGTAACTTGTGAACTTAATACAAACAACTTGAAAACGCCCAAAAATAATCAGAGATCCGCTTGTAATAAAGATTGTATAGATTAAAAATCATGGGCAGCGCACGAGTCGCAATTTACCTTAGCGCCAAGCTCTTCATTGTCACCCATAATACAAGATCGGAATTTCTAGTGGTATATATATATCGTATATGTCTATCAAAATCGTATATATATATATATACGATTTTGCACTCGAAGCTTTCCGGATAATGACGATACGAGATTTTCATTTTCATCTGGAAAATTTATTTTCCAATACGCAAATAAAGAGTTCAGACATATTATGTTTAAGGATCTTAAAAAAAGACAGGACAACCTGTTAAAAGATCTATGTTTAAACATCACTTCTAAAGCGGAAACTATTAGAGCTATTAGCTGTTGGCACAAACCATGATAGACATTTCACTTCGTAGATTCACTACGTAGATCGAGGCAAATGCTCTAAGATTATGCTTCACCTACGTAGACTGAGGCAAAATGCTCTATCTAGCGAAATACACGTTAATAAATTTAAAACATAACCTCGTACAAACATAGTTCTTTTTGGATTGTAGGTAAATATAAATTTCATCTATACATCAAACAATACTTCATATGAGAGTGCTAAAAAAGCAATATTTTTGCCTTTAAAGAGCTCTATTAAATAAAATTGAACTGGTGTAGGAATCTAGGCAACACATCTGAATATTATCTAAAGGATCAGAGTCTCTAGAATGCAATAGACAACGCATACTATATTATGTTTACTCATACTTGTATTGCCTCATGCACAGAAACAGCTTTTACACTCCAGCACAGGCGAGAAGTCGCTATAAAAGTGTATTGCTGAGGTTAAACGCAGCACTTGGATCAAAGTAGTTTTTTCCTCTTGTAATTTTTTAGGTCCGATTTCCTTTCAATTCTTTCTTCTTTTGTAAGCAACGCCTAAGTGGCAAAACAGCAAACTGCAATTCCTTCGTGATTATAGTTCTTTTGATTAAAACAAAAAACATACCTGTGGGTCGATGTCTCTAATCGTAAATTATGCCTTAATTTGCATTTCTATCCTTGCACAACCTTAACTCCTAAAGTCAGAGATAAAGAATATTCTGTCAATAATTTCTTCCAATGTGGCTTCATTTACCCACCTCTATAAGCCTTCAACATAGTATATTACTTAATGCGGTTACGTATAACGTGTAAAAGTAACAGGTATATCAACTAACATCGGATTGTGTCAAATTTCACCGGGTGGTGCCAAATTTCAGCGGGTTGTGTCAAGTTTAATTGGGTGGCGTTAAATTACACTAAAAGTGTCAAATTACGTCAGAGATGTTAAATTACATCTCTTCGGTCACTATATATTAGGTTTCGCATAAACATTCGTGCTTATATCGGACGTTATCGTTAATGTTGCATTTCGACAATTATACTGGCGTTATCTGCAAATTCGCAAGTCGCAATGTTTGGGTGCAGTTGTTTGCTTCAAATAGCCGTTTTGTATATATATATATATATATATAT
>MNPL01000129.1:0-19442 GCA_002081605.1 Tropilaelaps mercedesae
TATATATATATATATCATATTTAGCAGGACTGCTCATATATATATATATATATATATATATATATATATATATAGCCAAATAATAGTACAGTCCATAGAAGCCAATAATCATTTTCTCTGTCATTTTTCAGAACATGATGGCCGCTTGCGATCCTCGCCATGGGCGCTATCTTACCGTCGCCACCATCTTCCGTGGTCGCATGAGTATGAAGGAGGTGGTGAGTAAAACGATTCCTATGCTTTCTACAGGTCACTCCTTTAGTGAAAATTATCATAAGATTAAATCGTTTAAGCTATAAGTAGGCTAATGTCCGTACGCGCAAAGAAGGCAGTTCACCATAATTATCGCTCATCATTGTCTTTTGTTACTCGCACTGATTAAGGCAATAATAGCAGGTTCGCCCATTCATGCCAGTGTTACGAGTAATAATGCGGTAATAGATATATTGTAAGCCGTTCCAGATAAAGTATTGCGATCAATTATTACACATTTCTTTTCCTCGGTCGAAGCGATAATTGCTATATTGGTGGTGTGAATCAATCGTACCGCAGTTCGATCCTAGAGCCAAAGTGCTCATTCAAACTAAAACAGTGACACGCATACGCGATCTCGTCATTATATACCTCGTAGTGAACAATGCTAGGGAACAGTATCCTTTTACCGCATTTAACTTTTTGAACAACTTTTTGAATTTTACGGGTTTGAGTTTTGAAATAGGAAAAGTCGTACTAATTGCTCGCGCTAATACTTGAGTTGCTCGGTTATGTATACCGATTATTGGCTGTCGTCTATTTAGTACACGATTTAAAAGGAGCGAAACAGCAGGTGGTGTTGCTCTTACGTGTCACTTTTTGGGCGTGCAGAAAGTACCACAATCTGCTTTTCGTAAATGTGTATATATACAAACGTACACCTACTTCCATATATGTACATATGTGTACTCAATTCATATGTATAAGTCAATCTGTGAACTAACCTTGACATGTATATAGGCCACACTTTGCTACAAGTAACGCTCTTTTCACTTACAGCCAATATCGCGGTGATCCATTTTTGAACTTGGTCAACGGAATGGAACCGCGTCCGTTTTACCTTCTCTTACAATCATAAATTACCCCATTTTCAACTCATCCGCAGGACGAACAAATGCTGAACGTACAAAATAAGAACTCATCATACTTCGTTGAGTGGATCCCGAACAATGTTAAGACAGCGGTGTGCGATATCGCACCGCGAGGTCTGAAGATGGCTGCTACGTTCATCGGAAACTCTACAGCCATCCAGGAGCTTTTCAAGAGGATCTCTGAGCAGTTCACAGCTATGTTTCGCAGGAAAGCTTTCCTCCATTGGTATACTGGGGAAGGTAAGAATTAAACGTTTTTTAAACACCTCAGCACTCTTAATAATTATAATAATTATAATAATTATAATAATTGTAATAATTATAATAATTACAATAATTGTAATAATTATAATAATTAATTATATAAACTCACATAATAATTTATGTGAGTTTATATAATACTGACGTCATTGTTATTGTATAATACTGCTTTTTTGGACAATCATGAGTCAACACTGGCACGGAGTGTGAATCGTCTAGTAATGGTATGGTCGTTGTATCTTGTACACACAAAACATGTATAATTAATCCAACTAGAGGGTTAGCATTTCTATTTCCTAATGCTCATATTCATCTGAAATATTTCACTTGCGTTCGAGGCATGACGTTAATGAAGCACAAGCATAACTATTTTCGAAACTAGCAACGTATTGATGCGTACATGCAACCTCGCATTGTTTTCAAAACGCGTTAGCTGTTAGCAGGACGCATTTCGGATCAAGCCTTGGAGGTTAGCTGTAACTAATAGACATGTCGCTGTTTTTCGTGTGCGCGTCCTAAACTACTTTCAATAGGTATGGACGAGATGGAGTTTACGGAGGCGGAGTCGAACATGAACGACCTGGTGTCGGAGTACCAGCAATATCAGGAGGCAACGGCTGACGACGAAGCCGAGTTCGATGACGACGAACTCGAGAACGCTTAAATTGTCGAGACAAATAGCCCTTGATAACACGTATCCCAGGCGTCGCCGTTTCTGTGACTTCTGCTGGATGCAAGTCGGGCCTGAGACTTCACTGTGAGAAAGGGAGGCAAACAGAGGGGTAGGGTTAAAGCATAGATAGCAGGGCGGGTAATTGACAAATACCTAACAAACCGCGCTTGCAACGTAGTTACTTTTAAAACCGCTATTTACATAACTGTCACGCGCCCTGTGGTACTGTGTGTTTCGTAAAATTACACGGCAAACAATAAAAATGCAATATCTACCTAGAAAAGCAATTTGAGTGAATGGAAAGCACGTTTACGTTGGCTCCGTACTGTGCCGGAAGGCTTTGAGGAGAAGAAAGGAAGAGAGAGAGAGGTAAAGCCGAAAGGACAGCGGACACCAAGTGTCTATACACCGAGGTCTTGAGCGCCAAGATACACCACCTGGCCGGGTAGCTGGCGCATCCACGAAGCGATAGGAGAAGACCACTGTTGAAAGCTTCCGGTGGACAGCTTTTGCTCTGCTCGCCCGCGCGAGAGCATTGGCACGAAAAACTCGAAAGCGAAACAGAAGTAGAGCAAGCGGTTTGCATCCCCAGAGGCAAATAAATCAACGTACATTTCTTAGTTCTTCTTTGCATTTGCACCAAGACATCAGATGTGTGTTCCTTTAGTTTTGCTTAACCGAGGAAAGTTTTTGTTGAGAAAGAAGATTTTACAGCGCTAGCGTTTGTGTAACTCTTTACTGCTTTTGTTGCTACAGCCACATGAGCAGCAGAGTTGAATTAAGACAGAGACACATTAAGTAGGCTTGAATGTGACTTCTCAGTTTCCGCCACTAAAGGGGGCAGGCGAGGGTGAAAGAGAGGGAAAAAATGAATACAAGCGCTACATATATATAAAGCCGTTTTGCATGTCCAGTAGACCTTCCCCAACCTTACTCTGGAAACATGCGTGGTTTAGGCTGTGGTGAACATGGTAGACTGTAGTGCACATGTAGACGCTACGAGCGCTGTGTGCATACACAAGAGAGTTTGGCTCCTTTTACTATTTTTGCATTCGAACATAACAGTCACCGTCAATCTAGTAATTCTTAGACGTTACATAGTGCTTATTTACAGACAAAAAGTCCGTGACGTGTACTTACAGATAGCATGCAAAGACGAATTTAATATTTATCAGGAAATGCAGGCTTCCTCCGCCGTCTTGTTTGAGTGTTCCACGTTACATCCATTGACAACATAGGTTGCCATAGTACCTTAGAGGCAAATAAAATAAGGCCCTGTATAATGGTAGTTGAGCTGCTCTGACGACCTGAATTTATATCGGAGCTATACATGTGTTTAAATAGAAATTGGTAAACTGATCCTGTGAGAGAGGATATTTTTGTGCATGAGAAGAAACTGTTAGATTCAGGCCTTGCGCACAATAGATCTCGCTCAATTAGCCGTGGATAACTTGTCGAGCGTATCGATTCCATATGTTATTTATGACGTCGGCCTTGACACATTGCTTATCATGCGGCACGTGCTATGTTGTACTCGATCTAATTAAAATATTCCTATATAAGAGCTCAGGTTTAAGCACATAGTTATATAAGCAGGCTTTTGCTCGGCAATATATTTTATATCGCTCTTTATCGTGCCCTTGTAGAATAACCCGTGGAGCGCAGAGACCATATTACTCTATCAGAAATGAAATGGGGCTGAAAATGGGAAAATAATTAATATCTTGGACGATTCTCGTGCTGTATTGAATACTGCTGGCTGACTTTTATACATTCAAGCAATTTCCGCCCTTGAATAAGCTACGGATGTGTAGTGAGTTTGTTGCATAGAATTTACTA
This sequence comes from Tropilaelaps mercedesae, assembly GCA_002081605.1. Lineage (NCBI taxonomy): Eukaryota > Metazoa > Arthropoda > Arachnida > Mesostigmata > Laelapidae > Tropilaelaps > Tropilaelaps mercedesae. The sequence continues at coordinate 3,898 of MNPL01000129.1, forward strand.
ATGAGCTAAATCAAACTATATACCATAGATCTATACAGCCGAACGATTTCTGTCGTCTTCTCTATCTTTTCGACAGACCTATCTGCTTGTTCAAAAGCAATAATACATTCCTTCGCACACACAGCCATTTGTATTTTTGGACCTTGTGGATCACAAAGCTTACGAAAATTGACCGAACCTCGCAGAGTCTCCTAAGAATTCAGCAATGGACCGGTTACGACATCAGGCAACTACTGAATGGTGTAATATTGTGTTAACAATTGCTGGCCTCGACGGAAGGCAGGGTATGTAATTTACAAAGCCTTGTCGAGAGCATATTTCTCCACGGCCAAACGTCCCCCAAATGTCAGTCTCTCCGATACCTTGAGAAAAGTGCCTTTGCTGGCCCTGAATCTAGTGTTGACGCAGTGTCGAAAACCGATCTACAGGACAAAGGCTATGCGATTTCCAGTATAGGAGGCCTCAGTCGCAACACAGATTTTTCCAGGAATTTTCACCTATTCGTATGTTTAAACACCATTCTATTTGAATACATTCTATTTGAATTCAAAATTTTGTTTTCACATTGAGGGCTAACGCTGACACTCTTGTTTGGACGGTCTTGTTGCTGACAAAATGTCAAAATAAATATGCGCCACGAAATTTCAGTATGACGCTGAAGAAAAAAAGGATTAAAAGTTCCTATAATAAATATCACACCGGCTAAAAGTATGTGCTGTTTGCTTAAGTATATTTCATGTCCCAAACATCCACTCCCATCGGTCCCACAAACTGTGAACCGTTACATAGTTGGGCCTTTTTGCACTAGCTATTGACTATCAACAGATATTTTACCCTTGAGCGTTTGGCAAAACTTGGTGGAGTAATGTCATAGAGTAAATTAACGCGCAAGGACAAGCGTTTTGAGTCGGAAAGATTACATATATCATCATTCAAGAATAATTCAAAGTACGAAGAGGCTTAAGACGCGGAAACTATGAATAAATAATTCTAATGTGTGAAAGGTGCTGGGATCTCGATAGACTCGTTAGCTATCGCTGCCAAGTGGGGATTCCAATATCAGGATATAGCTGTAAGTATCTATTTCTCCACAATTTGCATCTCAAACTCATATTTCTGTCTAGCACTCATTAGTGTTCCAATGAATATTCGCGTATTGGAGTGCCCAATTCATGTTTGCACAAACAAGTTAACCAAGAGAGATTATAGCATGCCGCTGTAAGCGAAAATTGGTGTGGCATAAGTTTAATGATGTAGGTACGCCCAGCGTGAGCCACACTCGGCCCGGTAAAATACCTTGCCAGGGGGTGCATAAGCATTTGTTCGTAGCACAAAGAAAATTACTATACGCCTAGTTGTTTGTCATGTTTGTCTTGACATTCCTCTGTTTATAAAAGCAGAACCCGAGACTGTCCTGAGTCTAAAAAATAAATGGGCTTAAGCAAGCTTAACAGCATAGCTGTATGTGCCGTTTGTATATATGCCGTTTGTTATATGTACGCGTTTAATTGTCCTAAGGACGTTTGGATGAGCAAGTAATGTAAGTTTTGATTTAATTTTTAATTCAGACCCTTGATTTACTCATCTACCTCTTTCAAATAGGCAAATAGTGCCATTCTTCTACTGTAATGGTTCATATGGTTACCACCAAGTGGCTACCCAAATTGCATATTTGCATAGCTTCAAAATTTCAGGACGTCCATCCGCAATATATTTTTTATTTAATAAGGTTGTAAGATGAAACCGTCCGGACCATACTACTCCCTTAGCAGTCTTATCACCAGTGAAAAGATTAAGAAAAATGTGGGCATTGTTGAATACGAAATTAATATCATGTTGCAGCATATCTTTCCTTTCATAAGATCTTATAACACGAACACAATTCTTTCCAATATTTAAGGGAGACCTTACTATTATTGACTTCGTAAACACATTTCTTTGATCTATACCTTCTCCGATGATGCCTGAGGAAACGCAAGAGTATAATCAACTAAAAAATATACTGCAAAATAGCTTCTATTTGTTTTGCTGAAAACCTCTGGTATTCTCTTTTCTTTTTTATCTTCTGTAGGTTGTGCTTGCTCAAACGGGTATATTACTTTGTTGCATGTTTCACACATTTATTTCCTTCAAATAGCACCTCTGGTTCTGGTTTCTTTGTCAGCTTGATACTTCGTCTTCCTTCGCTGTTTTTTTGTGAAATTCATCGGCAATTCATTTCACACCGTGTGAACGAAATCGGCTTTGTCGATTGGCCAATCCCTCGTCGACATTGATGCGCACTGCCGCTGGATATGCCTTCGCTGCGACTAAGGTGTTCAAGCCAGGGTAGACGTGTTTATTGTACTACAGTTTCAGAATATTCTTACAAGTAGGCTAGAAAGGTCCTGTTAATTGCCATGAATACTTTGGGAACCTATCCTGTTGCCGTATGCTTCCTATACTAAAGGATAGACATAGACACAACATTGGCAATAGACCTGAACGAGGGTTTATCCAACTATCGATGACTCTTAATTTAGTGAATTACTGGAGCAGAAACAGTTTGCACAGTTATGGTCGTCTCCATGAGAGTTATATCCAGTGTGTCTCCTTTTATTTTATTTTTGCAGGTGACGCTCTGTGCTACATACATCGTCGCAAATACGAGCTAATTCTTTGCATTTTTTAAGTGCATCTGAGCAGGTTCACCTGCGTGGAGCTAGTCAAAAGTTTACAACAATTTCACCATGTCTCACAGAAAAGATTAACACTGGAATGTAGTCTGATCGCGCTATGTTATTGGACTTGAAGAAGTTTTTGTCGGGTGCAACACAAGTCTGATCGGGTCAATTCAGCCAAGTTGGACACTTCGATATAAGGAATAGTTGCAGGATAGAGCGCTATTATTAACAACCACTCGCCTCTCTTACCATCAACACTATGGAAATCGACTTTAGCAGAGTGATGCATGCTAGAAAGACGTTGTGGGAACAGGAATTAATCTCGTTGAAATCTTGATCTATTTGCAGCTATCTGCAGACAAAGTGAATCTGGAAGCCCCTTCTGTATGGCAACATCACTTTAAAATTCGGATTTCCATAATGCTACTTGCCACCTAGAGTAGGGTCAGTCATGAAACATCAAGAAATTACGAGAAATTACGTAGCTCAATAAATTTTCGTAAACTAGTTTACATTAACTAGAGCTCAATACGTAACTTGCTTATACGCGACAGTCGGCTACTTGATAATCCATGCAAATTTGAAGGAAGCGATATCTATACCTGTTTTCCTTTACTTTCTATAAGAGCTAGAACACTACACCTTTAAAGAAACATTTCAATACAAGCCAAATATTTCACAACACGTAAAGCCTAGAACTAATGTTTTTTTTGTATGAATGCGTATTTTTATCCCATTGCTGCGATATCAAAATATCAAATAACTCCCACTAGTTAGCACTCGTCTCTTCTTCATCTATGGTTCGTCTTCTCTTTTTTATGTGCTGGTATTCATTCAGTTTGAGGCCATAAACCAAACCGCAATCTTAGACCTAGGTGCTGGTACGATATCTTACTGAGTATATATATAGTTGTTCCATTTAAATAGACCAAACCGCGTCTAGAAAACTCTTGTAATTTTTTACATTGGAATATTTGCATATACCCATTTAATAGGACCGACCCCTCTCAGTGCCTTTACCTACGAAGCAGTTTATTAGCTGTGTTAATTGATAAAAAAAAGTGCAGTCGTGATTCACATAGCTAAAACGCACTGCATAATGCGCTTATATTAACGGCTCCATATATCTAAAAAATAATATACATTTTCGCTGAGGTGTCCAATCCGGGCTCTTGAGACTGACGACGCTTTATTCGCTCCGCTACCGCATGTATTTTAACTTCTGTCTTATTTAGTCAATATAGCTCTTCCGTGATTCGTGCAAATCATTTTTACACGTATATTTTATTGGCTGCACCGGTATGCGATAGCTGTGTTCCACCATTTGGTATGGTCCCCCCACTCGACCCGCTGTTAGGACAACAGGGCCTGCATCTCGACAAGACGGCCAATTCTCGGGAAGCCTCACCCAGAACAACTGCTCGAATGGCTAGAACAATCCAAAAAATGGTTTCTTATTTTCGTACACGCCGTTCTATTTAACATGCTTTTTTCCATGTTTTCTTGTACCAGCACACCCTCCATACAATTACTACCGCTGCAAGTAACTAGAGAAGATGCTAAAACGTTTCTTGCTTGAAGCCGTACCACAAGCTTCGATTCAATATGAAGTTTAGCTTCCTGTAAAGGGAGCCACCTATACATTTGAAATGGCTCTTGGAAGGACCACGTAGGCAATGCACTGCGAGCAATCAAATTGCCGAGACAAGTTCGGCTTGTCAGTTCGTAAGCCGAACTGACAGCTGCGATTTTCGCTTTTACTTATCTGAATAGTGCCTTTCAATACAATTATGAAATCCATCGTAGACTTTCTATGTTGCAGCTTCCCAGACTTCGTTTCAGAACGCTATCAGAGGCCTTTGCTTCTTGCTTTGTCCCAATCGACAACAATCATACGTACGTATGGTGCGCGGGGGCGTTGAAAGATGAAACTACGTGGCTGTAAAAGAAAAGCTGTTGAACAGTTCGTACTCGAACAGGCGGACATTCATGACATATGACAGACGCTTAGTTTTGCCCTACGCGGAGTTCTATTATACTGTATGACGATGAGGGTCCAGTTGAGTGCGCATTGACCCGTCCCATTCCAACCGTTAATGCTATCATCTAGCAAGTCCATATGATGCTTGTAACGGTGCTCGTAAAACCATCATGGAAATCACGTCACGGCCGACAGAGCTCGTGTAACCCCTCTGCACGACGTCGTTTCCATCAAATGGACAATCCCTATGATACGAAGCCGGCAAGCCACACATGGTATCGTTATACGGCTCTTTTCTACTTAGTACGTTCCTGCTATGCAAATTGCGTCGTTGAATTTGGGACAAGTCATTTTACCGGCGCATTTTCGATTTCGTCTCCTGGTTGTTGTCGTACCTGATGATTTTTTGCGTTTACAGCCACATTTTCCTTGTCGATGGCCCGTTGGCCATTGAGTAGGTTGGCGGCAAGTTGGACAAGAAGGCTGGGCAGAACAATATGATGATCAAGTAGTGGAAATACAAGAATGTATGTCTAGAAAGGTTCTCGTAGAAACGGCCAGGTGAACTATAAAACCGTGCCCAGCATAGTTCGGTCACGCGTATGTGCCATCATAACATAGGCGGTGAGAATGTTCGTGGGATTGTTCAGTAACTGTGTCCGCTTATGCTGAATATCTTGATGAAAAACAGTAAAATTGTATTGAAGTCTTCAACGGATCTAGCAGATGTTTAACGAGGTGTGTCGTACAAAAAAGGTACGGAGATCCAATGTTTTAGTGAAGGAAATATGTCTCCTCGTTAGTCGCACTGGGCCGTAAGGTACAATAATGGCTCAGTGCGTTCGCTAATGTGAAGGTAACGTCGCTCATTCTCGCGTTTCTCGTTTTAGTTCCGTTTCCCTGTTGTATTCATATTCACAAGTATCAGCCCCAAAACAGCACCATGTATTCACCTTGGCGACAAACGACATGGGCTAATTAATATACATTTATCAAGTTCCTACCTACAAACACTCCTTAAAAAACCACGAGCTACTCTGGCAAAGATCGCGAAACTAGCTAACAAAATGCGCAACGCTCGATCTGTGCGTTGTCCCAAATAACATCTGAGAATACTTGAAGAATGGCATTAAGCCACATAACGCAGTTATCTTATGTCGTCCACCCGCTGATGAGATTGCCAAAACACTCCGGGATGACGCTCTGCGGCTATGGGCCAGTGGCGTTTGCGTGGGAACAGTTGGCGACCCAGCGAGGCGGCGCATTCCACAAAAGGTAACGTCGACTGACGACATCGGCAAGTTTCCCCACATTGCATTTTCCTCTGTCGCGGCCGCACATACAGTTAGTGCGGTCAGGCTGTCTCGAGCCAGCCGTGTCTGTGCGTGAGTGTGTCAGTCGGTGAAGTGGCTGAGTGCAAAAGACTGCTCGGGTCGCGCGTTGCCTATTGGAAGCAGGAAGCCGCCTGCTCTTAGCACTGGCGTCGTCGTCATCAACATTCGAACGAATTTTGAGATTTGGACGCCTCTGTAATAAGCGCAAAACGAGCGATGCCTGTCGCGTCTTCGTCGTGCACTACCGCGTCGCCCATGATTCATTCATAGAGCATGGATCTCGATGAAAAACGAAAAGAACATAACGGATTGCGGGGCACTAGTGCTGTGCAAAGGGTGGAGCAGATCGAACATTGTTGAACGGCTTTAGCTGACAGGAAAGACATATGGGATACACTCGTTGACAGAAAAACGGAAATATATATACGAGAGTAGTGGTGAATATATGTTTCTGTCCAAAATAGCCACAGGAGAGCCTCATATCGTTTTTCGCTTCGTTGGCGAACGTAATTGAGAAACATGAAAAATGGGGTAAGAATTTGTGCAAAAATATGCTGTGTGTATGAGAAACATGATTTCTAAACTAAAACTCCAATAAAATTTGCTAGAAAAAAAGCCGCTTATGATGGCTTTGCTTGAAAAGACAATTTAGACCTAGTACGTATTGCTTATCGAAACGGAACAAGCGCGGCAAGTTTCGAACCCTAATTTTTTTTATCCAAGGTGATCGATTGACAATTAATACACAGCTTCTTGATAACACAGGGAAAGCAGCAAGTAAAGTTAAATCTTAATCAGGTGTAAACTCTTCCTCCTACACAAACGAATAAAATCAATAAACAGCATTCGATTCAGACGCTTTGGGGAACTCACGAAGTAGTAATCGTTGTTTAGTTTTAATGTATAATTAATTAACATGAATGAAAACCAACACTTTCGTCGCCATAATAACACTTCTAGTACGTAAATTGCCGACGTATATGCCCAGCCACAAGATTACACGCAAACGTTTTAAAATGACAAAGATAATTTCTGCAAAACTTATCATTTTTATTGAAACAGATTTCGTGTCACCCCTAAAAAGAAATTGAACGAGTGGGCGAGAACGAAATGTGTGGAAGGGTTTGATTGGCAAAGTCGCGATTTGTGTCACATTCAGAACTGCTGTCAAGGGCTAGCTCACGATACGAGGTGCAAGAGTGAACCAGTGACGGAGGACTCCTGTCAACTAAACGGTAAGAACGAATATCGGAGATATTAAAGTCCGACCGGTAAAAGTAAACGTATAAATTCTATCCCTATTTGAGCCGAACAACGTAATTTCTTTATAAGGATCTGACGTTCGTACGAAATTTGTTGTTCCATCCGTTTTTGTAGCACGAGATAATCACGTTATCGTGCATTTGTCTGAGCACGTTGTACACATCTTCGAACGGAGCAACTAGTATCAAACGGTATCCGACATTCGACCAAGTTTTTGGCAAAACGTGATTTCGTGTCTGACGAGTTCTGTGTACATTCTCACCCAATAGATAATATACATTAAAGCTAAAATCTTACTAAAAGATGCTCATCTTATAGACACCCTTTAAGTTTCTTGACTAAATACGACTTCATAAACCAACTATTGCCAACAATTGGCTGATGAACTTTGATTAAAGTGTTTCCTATGCCCGTACGGAGTTCCGGCTATATATAGTCTAAAGGATTATTGGCTAATTGGCATTGTGCATTGAGTGGCTTTGACTATAGGCTTTTCTAGCAATAGAAATTCCGGAGCTTACTTTGGCTGAATGAAGACATTTGCTCCAAAACGGCATAAACGGCATATTTGACACTTATTAACTTTCCTTTCACAGCCATTTTACGTGTGTAACGATGGCTGTTAAGTTCGAAGGGCCAAAATAATAGTGCGAATACCCGGAGATAGTTCTGAATATTAGCATTTGTGAACTCGTAACTCATCTGACATTATCTAGTTAACTTTTACTCACACTGTTCTAACAGAAATGTTCAATTAAACAATCTGTGTAAGGGCAATATAAAAAACTGCAATGCGCGCGGTGTTCGATACTTTACGCGCGAACAGTGTAGCCAGTCCTCACGCAAAGCACAGTCTACTAACGTCTTTTCCAAGTGCGCAGACTTCTTTGGGAATCTTTCAACAACTGTGATGCAATTCTAGACACGACTTCAACGATAGTCTCTATAGCTATTAGCCTATTAAGGCTTGACTTGAATAGAACGCAGATATATGCCGCTAATTCTCCCAAGATTAAGACGGCTTTCCTTTCGAATGGCCTAGCCGTGTCAACTTTTTCTCCTATCGGTAAAGTTCTCGTTACGCATTCGTTGAGAGGACACTCCCTACATATTCCTTAATTTATGAAAATTTAGGTCTTTCTAACTTTACTGACTAACGTTTTTGTAGCATATGCAAAAGCTGGAGCTGTTGATATTACTAAACACTAACACTAATAATAATAATAATAATAACAATAACAATATTAGTCACCATCATCACAATAATAATAACAATAGTAGGAAAAAACAGGACTCTGTTATTGTTATAACAGATTTTTTATTGTTATTATGTTCTGCCAAGAAATAGAATTAAGTTCATGGACTTGATTTGTAAAAAGTTTATGTTGAAAAAATGTTACAAATAATCTACAAATTATTACCGTTGTATAAACCAGATGATGCTCGTGTATCCCGTGGCGGCCGTGGTGGTTGCTTGGACGGCTTCAAATAAAGTTTGGGCGTTCGATGGTCTTGAAGCGACTAAAATATTGAAGGTCACTGATCCTGTAGCAATCGACGGAAATAGTTCAGAGGTTACCGATGCAACTATAGGAGTTGAAGAGAGCTTGCAAGCAGAGGCGAGGCAAACGTTTGATGATGATCCAGAGTTTTCCACTATTAGGAAACGGTAAGATCAAGCGCAGAGTAACTATTTTCACTAGTGTCATTTTTATTCATTTTTTTAAAGAAGCGTAGACTGGTGATGAGTACCGAAGATATTAGACGGATTATACGAACTAGCAGATTCACTAGACTACCCTGAGTGAATGTTTATATGCGGTAACTTGCAGTGTGCAGGTAAATGCTAGGAAGCCTTCGCAGTTAGAAAGTGGGAATCCGTTTCTGCTTTGTTTTACTCTTAGCTATGAGTCAACAATTTCCCAACAAATGCAAGCGTAGATGCCCATCGTCCGCGGATCATTGGGGAGTAATTTGAGCTACTTACGGGTAATGAAAATAATTATGTTTACGCTGGTGAACCGTGGCTGCGCGGGACTTTAACATTAATAACTGAATACAGTTGAAAAAATGTTTTAGCTATAATTGAAAGTCCTTGACGTCGATGCTCATTGAAGGCAATGATTAAACATTTTGATTATATGTTCATGACATATAAGATATGGCTCTTTTTTCTATGGACTACTTCGTCTATAGAAAAAACTTTCTTGTTATCATCAGTGTACGATCGAAAAGGAAAATAAAGGGATATGTATAAGCATATAAAAAGTTACATGGAATTAAGTTGTTTTCATAACCTTAAAATATTTTTCGTGAGCGACAAGGTATATGTATTAGGTGAGTTTAAAACGCGCTGGTGAAGCTCAATCCAAACAAGAGATTCACCGGTGTACCTTTTAGTTTAGAGGGTGTAGAGATTTAGCTAAAGTTCTAAATATCTAACTCACAGTATTCTTATTCTTGTAGCGCAAAAACCTATAATCTCTCAAACTTGAGTGGGTAAAAAGTTACAACGTGGGTGTCGCAAAAATTATTTAGAGTATTTTTAATGACCAACAAAGCAAATTTATGACCTCAGTCTAGCACTTTTCTTAAAATTTATGTTCTTGTTTAGTTCCCTATTGACTTTTCAAAAAACCCTAAGTCCAAAAAACCCTTGTCATATAGGATTTTACTTTGAGGTAATTGTTTTGATCATTTTGTAGAACAAGGATTTCATGACAGCTACAAACCTGCGTTTTCTTTATGGCGATAAGATTGTAATCCAAAGCTATATTCAGAAAATTAAATCAACTTTTAGAAGAGAAGTGTTTATTTGTGTAATATTAGCGTAATATTAGTGTGTAAGATAGCTGCCCCTTAATGTTGTCCAATCACTCTAGAATATCGAGCAAAATATAATTTCTTCGATATTAGCTTATTAGGATGATTTCATATGGCATAAGGCTCTACATACACTCATATAGATACTCATGTCCATTTATAGTAGGGAGCTTTCGAAAAGCAAACCTGAAAAATTAAATAAAAAACTTCTGTTTCATTAGCTGAATATGCTTAGAACTCAATATATGGCATACTGCCATAAATGATAAATTACGCATGTATAGATACATGAATCTTGAAATTTATTCCTTTGTGGTGACTAACACATATTTTCCAATGTTCAAAAATGGCAGGTTTTTGTCGACTATTTGTGTCAACTTATAGCTGCAATATACCCTCAAGCTGAACAGAAATAAACGGAGTATTTTCACGTAGGAAAATGGACATTCAGTTTCCTTAAGAAATCATTAGATACCTGCACTGTAGCAAAGGTTTCATATCGAAAGATTTTATGAAGGCCGTTTGTACTTTACTAATAGAACATTGTTTCTGTACTAAACAACGGAAAAACAGTCATGCGCACTTAATTTGACAAGTTCTTATTTGCCGGGTAGTGTGGGACTCCCACTGAAACCGGACTAGCACCACTAAAGCTTACCCCACTCTTGACGACAGAGACTGGCTCGAACTATTTATCACATTAACCAGTCCTGTTTACGAGCCCCCGAGTCAACAGATCGAAGTCTCAGATTCCCCTCCCATCCTTTCTTCTCCTCCTATTGGAGTATGGAGCCTATTTCTCCTTCTCCTCTTTTGCTCTCATAATCCCGTCAAACCGTTCCACTACCTAGCCCGTGCTTAGCCGTTTGTCTTATATATAGTACTTTCCGCCTCATAGGAATTTGCCTTCTCTGAAGACTCGCCGGCTTTCTGTTCCTCTGACCGATGCCCCTCCTATTTGCACTACATACGTTTGAAACTGGCTGTACCCCATGACATTTGAGCTGTCTAGTAGCTAAGCTTCCTCTCTGATCCATTACGCCATGCTTCGGGTCCGAAACGAAGGTCCTGGTCCACTGTACCCTGATGGTTTCCTCTAAGGGGGTTCGCCCATTCTCTTTGCCGCCTGCTTAGTCTCCCGGGCTGTCTGAGTAAGAATTGGCATCGATAGAACTTCCCTTCCACGAGCTAGGACATAGCACGACAAGAGTCGGGGCAGAACCTGTAGAGCGCTAGTTACTACTGTCCGGTACGCGTTGGCGATCCGGGTCACCAGCATCCACTAAGCCTTCCTCAACGACTCGACGTTTTCGATCTTCTCAATACCATACCAGCTCACGCCGGCGCTGCTTATTGAACAATCGATTCTGCCACCTCCTTCAACAGCCGGTGCTTCTCCCCCGAGATTTCACCTTTGGCAGTGCTTTTGGCTGGGTTTCGCGAGACCTGTCCGGCACGAGCATTTGTTGAAATCTGCAACGTGATCTTCCACCTCCTCTCAGTCCGTCAAAAACATTCAGTTTTTGCCGACGTGAGCTTAAGATGGTGACATTCTATGTATTCTGTAATTTTAACTAAAGCTTCCTCGGCATCGCTCTTTAGGATCTCCATAACTCGGGCCTTAGCCATCAAGGCTAAGCCATCCACATTTGCAGGTGACATCACCCCACTTGAGAAATCTGTCTCCGAAACCCCGTTATAAACCAAGTCCCAAAAAGCGCGTCCTAAAATGGACCTCTGCAGCACCCCTCCAGAAACCCGGAACTGCCGGTTTTCCAGTTTCAGAAACTATGCTAAGGGTACGAGGATGATACCTTCTGTGTATCTTGAAATATAATTTTCCTCTCAAATGCGTCAATACTTATTTCTGCTCACATTGTTGAAGGCGTCCTTGACGTCGAGCATCGCTACTAGTGCGAAGCCCCTAGCCCTAAAGGGACCTTTTCTTTGTCCGCCACTTCTAAGACCCTTCGTAATGCTACATGCCTCGACATGCTTTCTCTACGATTATACTGCAGTCGGAAAGGCTCCCAAGATTCTTGCTAGCATTCTTAAGTTTGTCATGCAGGACATGTGCAGACAACTTTGCCGAGGCGTTCGGGAGACAAATGAGTGGCTGCCTAGCCTACGGCTCCCCCTTTGGTACCAATACTTGCTCCGCCTCTGAGAAGTCCAGTGCGCTTATAACCCCAGTAAACAAACTCCTAATTTCTTTTGGTTCTATACTAAACGCAGAGTCCGCCTGGCCCAGGTGATTTGCCAGTGGCAGGTGTCCTTTTGGCCTTTGTAAGCTCCTCGCTGGTGTGTTCCCTCTCCCCCTAGCCGGTGTTGTATCCTTTTCTCTTTATCGTTTCTCCGAAAATGAGGTCCTGACGACTTCCTCCAACCTAACCGCTGACACTCTCGGCGCTTTCCTTCAGAGGCCATGCTGTTTCATCTCTTTCATCTTCTCAGCGCAACAAGGCCGGCGGGTCCTAATGTGCTTGCCCTCCCTGCTCCACTTGGAATATTATAACTCTATAGGCGTCTTCTATTCTCCGCCTTCCAGTTTTCAATCCTGTCTGCTTCCCTTTTGTCGCCGGTCTAGGTAGTCTATTTTCTTTTACTGTTCTCTCACAAAATTGGGTCTTCCTCCTATTCATTATAACAGGTCCCGTTTCTGTCAGCCATTCCTTCATTATGATCGCTTCTATAATTATAGGGTCCTCCCGATATAGAGCTTGATACGGTAAAGTCTCCTCCTGCTAGAACCAAATCCTCTTGCACTCTTCTATGGGGTATTTCTTTGCACAACACTTTCTGTAAAACCGCTGAGTCTTTTCCCTATTCTATTTGATGAAAAATAACAGGAAAATATAAAGTTATTCCCCATGTACCGTTACCTACGTGAATCCCTTCGCATTGACCACTGTTGTGACTTTTGCTTTTTCCTCTACCCCCGTACACAAGCTACATCAACTGGGCTTCTCTGATTCGTTCCTCCCTTTCCTGCGTATTATTTTCATTCAGTTTTGACAAGAGATAGATGTCAATGTTTTTTCTGAATTCACTTTTTCCAGCAAGTCATGAGCCGTTTTTGGCCGCCTCAGGTTTAATCGCACAATTTCTATCAGTTTGGTCTATATTTTGCTTGTTTCCTTATTACTTGCCTTCATTTCTTTTACTGTTATTATGGCGCGTTCTCGGGGGGACGCCCGGTTCAGTTGCAGTGCATATCCTGAATACGCGTTTCTAAATGCTTTAGTCCCTTCCACTCTGCTAAACCTAACTGTGTCAGCCTGTTATCATATATTTCCGTTTTGTCCTCAACTTTTAAAGGTTTCGCATCGTTCTGTTTCTTTTACCTTTTCCACTTGCAGCATTTGTCGGTGTTGGCATGGCTTTTATGACCGTAGAGACCGGTGCCGTTGGTAACGACACCTTTGGTTCTGGAAATTTTAAACGTTTTATGTTGTGTTCGCTCGCATATCTTTTAGGGCTTTCTGATGAACCAAGTACGAGGAGCCGCCTGATCTATGCCCTTTTTCTTACAGACCAGACATACTTCCCTTCCTTCACACATCTTCGTATGATAGGCAGTTTCTGAATCGAGAGCACAACCCTATTTCCTTTTGTTGTATGCAGTGATCCCGGATAGCCCAGTTTTTTAGCGTCTGTGCCAGAGTTCTACTTTTAGCCCATGGTTTACGTAATGAGTCAATAACCAGGTGTTATCGTACGGCAATTCAGCAGAAGGTTCATTTTCCAATAAAGCACCGTGATTAGAACGAAGCATACATCAGTTCTGGTCGAAATATTAAGTGTGGCCCTTCAATTACGATTGCGATCCTATCGTCTGGATCCACGACGCGAGCCAGCTGCTTTTAAACCTTCTTCTGCCGAAAAAGTCTATGTCCCAAAACGCGAGCCTGATTGTCGTATCTCGTTCTAGAGCCGTTTTGCATTGAATATTATTCGCGACATATGTCCTCTCTATTTCCACTGCGATGATTTTCTTTTTTCTTCTGCACGTTATGTACCTGACTCCCTTTGTCACCTTCCTATTTTTTCTTAAGCATTTCAAATGCTCCTACGTAAAATTCGTGCTCCGCTAATTTGATGTGAATTGTCTGTGTCGACGATCTGTGTGTCTTCTTTTCCCAATATTTTTCTTTAGTCTCCCCGTATTGCCTCTCCTTTTTTTCCGCACTTCCAGGTCCCCCTATAGCTCTTACTTACTGCCTTGAAGATATTACCACCTCTCCTTGCCGTAGAACCTCGGGGCGAGATTTTCTCCTCCGAGGTCTCCAGCATTAGGGTCGCAGTAGTTCTGCCCAAAAGCTTACTGAGAACTTCTCGAGAAGGGTCCAGTCTATCCCTTTCGGATCCCCGCGCCTTGATATAGCTAGCCTATACCCACCACCGTCTTCGTTTGTCTGTACCGCCTCCTGTCCATCAGAATGTCCTCGTAACTGAAATAGGTGGCTGCTGTGCCAGACCCCATTATCTAATAGAACCCGCTATGTTCAGACTGCAGATCATGTTCTCTTTAGACCTATTATGTCATTAATATTCATACAAGCAACGTTGTGCTAAGGAAAAGAAAAGCATAAAAATATACCTTTACTCGATCAACGAAATGGCGAATATCAGCATCTACTCCAATAACGAAAAAATAGTTATTTTTTAATTTTGGCTACTATGAAAAGCAAGAGATGAAAAGACATACTAAAGTGGCTGAGAGGGAGGCACGAACATGCTTCGAGCAAGCAGATCTATTGCCAATATCGACTCTATTCAATGCTCGTAGAATTCTCGTCATGTCTATCGGTTTTGCGTTCCTCTGCCACTGTCGTTTGACATTTTTTTGTGCCCTCTCATGAGGCGGCAAACGAGAATTTATCCGGTTCGAATGCAATCACCCAAATCATACGAATGCAAAATACATGGGTGAAATAAAATATTTTAGCACCGATAACTTATTTTACGTTTAGCGATATGGTCCATCTATTTAGAAACCGCGCCTATCGTACCTAGAAATACAAGCGAACGAGGCCCTTTGTTTGCGAAATCCTGTTTCAATATGATGAGCTTTGAGAATAGAGCGCAGTCGAGCCAGCTTCGCGAAGAAAAAGTTCGTTGACGCTTTTGCCTGCGCAAACAGGACTATAACGGGAATGTCATTATTGCGCGTTCAGCATGGACCCACAAATTGACGTAGGCAGGCCAACTTCGTGGGTCTACAGGGCGTATATAAAAGCTTTTTGTTTATGTATCCAACCCATTGATAGACGAAGCAAAAAACACTTTAGATCAAACGTGTGATACATTTGGGATCTTCAAAGGCATTCCAAAAGGTATTCCAAAATGTACTGGCTAGGTGTTCACGTAGAGATAATCATTTTTGCAAGGTCAGTAACTAAACTATGAAATACGTATATAATGATGTAATGTAACGCACTGAAATAATATATATATATATATATATATATATATATATAT